>JAENPR010001086.1:0-220753 GCA_018135685.1 Themeda triandra
AGGCTGGGAGTGGTAGCCAACCAGGTGGCCCCACTCGAACCATAGTCGCACTAGTGCACCACCGTCTTGAACGCCACTTCGCCCCAAATCCAATCCTCCAATCCCTCAATCGCAAACCCTAGCCACCTCCCCGAGCAGAGCACAGGCGGCGGCCATGGCGCAGCTGCCGCACGAGCTCGTCCGCGAGATCCTCCTCCGCGTCACACCCGACGACCCCGCGTGCCTCCTCCGCGCCGCCGTCGTATGCAAGAGCTGGCGCCGGATCGTCGCCGACCCCGACTTCCGCCGCCGCCACCGGGAGCTCCACCCGGCGCCCCACGTCGCCGGCATCCTCCGCATCATCAGCAACACCGAACCCTACAGCTCCCGCTTCGAGTCCATCGACCCCATCTTGGGCCGCCCCGCCGCCCGTGACTTCCCAGGCTTGCTCGCCGTCGACTGCCGCCACGGCCGCGCCCTCTTCGCGGCCCCAGCCCCAGACGGGGGCCTCCCGGTGGCTCTGGACTTCATCGTCTGGAACCCATTGACGGACGAGCGCCGCCGCCTGCCCCGGCCGTCTCCTCGCTCCACGGTCTACGTCTACCTCGATTTCAACGCGGCGGTACTCTGCGCCGCCACCGCTGAAGGCTGCGATCACCGCGGTTGCCACAGGGGCCCCTTCCGCGTGGTTTATCTCTTCAGCACCTCGACTCGAACATACGCGAGCGTGTACTCGTCTGAGACACATGATTGGGGCTTCGAAACCTCTATTGATGACCACAACGCCTTGGTCGACAACATGCAATCTCCCAGCGTCCTTGTAGGAGACTTCCTTTACTTCAGGGGCCGTGGGAACCGCCATGCCTTGAAATACCATTTAACCAGCCATCGCCTTTGGCCGATCTACGGTCGTCCTCCGTCGTCATCCCCCATGGCCTTAGCCGATGGGAAATTTTGTTTCACCACTTTGTTGGAAGATCCTCTCAGACTATGCCAGTGGAAAAGGGTGAAAGTTTCCACTGGAATTGTGCTGTGGGTAGAGGGCAGGACCTTCAACCTTGAGATGCTGCTCCCTAAAGACACACTGAGGCCACAGTTTGATGTGGCTGGCTCCGTGGAGGGCGCAGATATCATATTTGTGATTGTCTACAAATTTGGTCGTCACCGTGGTGATGTGTACATGGCCCACCTCAATTCGGGGAAGATAAAGAAGGTGTTTGAGGGTTATAAATATGTCTTTCCCTACACGAGCTTCTGCGTTCCGGGTATATAAGCTTATTGCGTTTGATTGTGTGCTGTGCTTATTATACATCTGCCTAGTCTGCATGTACTGTTAATGTATAAACTGTAAATACAAAACTTGTTACTTATTAGCAGCAATTTGAACATCAACGGTTGTATGAATGGTGATGGAACTAAAATAAGTTTTCCTTTGAAGAACATCATGCCCATCTACCCAGCAGAATGAACTTGTAATGCTCTGTATTAGTATAGGTTGCTAACAGTGTTTTCCCCCATTATCGGCAACTCGTTGATTCTCGTGGTTGTTCCCACTGATCTGATGCTGTTTCATTTGTTTTGGCACTTCTGTAGTGATTGATGAGGCTTATATAGGCGAGGAACTAAGGGAAGGTGTTCCAAATGCATGACAAGCAAGGGCTTCTGAATTATGCATGAGGTATGGTCTGGTGTTTGCTGATCAGCAGATGGCATGCTTTGAGTTCTGTCATAGACAACTCTCTGGGATCAATGACTTTTTTTTTTTTGGGGGGGGGGTGGGGTTGGGGTTGGACAAAATCTTTAGGATTAACAAGACTTCGTTGTGATATTATGTTTTTATTTCCGCTGGACAGTTTGAATTAGACCTTTGCAAGCGCTGTTTGGTGAACATGTTGAATTGACTTTGTCTTCGAGTCCTCAAGCCAGCTTTGAGGGAAGTACTGATAGAGAAACCAAATCAACAAATTCATGGTCTGGGAACAGTTGATGCACAATCTCTTGCCATTATGGCACTACTGACAATTTGTCCTATATGGTCATTAGGAGGCAAATAAATTCATGGATTCTCAAATTCTCTGTTAACAAATTTGATCATGACCATAACTCACATCATTTACATTTCTGTATATGTTCTTGCTTCTGTGTTTCTGCCTCCTGAAAATTGATTGTGGCTGGTGGCTGGTCATTTTCTTATAGAATTCAATTTCTATTTTTAATTTTGATTGAATTTACATTTTACAATGACATTGACACGAGAACCATGCTCTGTTTTTACTTTTGTCTTATTTGTGTCATCTCTCACTTAAAAATATGTGTTTGTTCCTGAAACTGACTGATTCTGCTGTTGTGTTCATATTCCTTGAAGGTGATGCAGTTTTCAACCAAAGAGGGATGTGGACAAATTTTGTTAATAATTTCTTGTGCATGCACTTGGAAGTTTGGACTGAAGAATGCTGGACTTATGCTTCGGTTCATGATTATGGCATGAACAGCTTTGGAACTGAATGCATTGATTATTTGTTTTCTTTTAAAAACTAACCCTGTGATTAAGGGTGTAGTTTAGTCTGATCAGAACAAGGTAGCCCCACTTTCATATTTGTTCCCATGGAAGTTTGGTCTGAAAAGTAATGTTTAGTTATGATTCAGTTTAAGTACACAAGACTGTTCATGAAGTGAATGTACTGGACGAGACCATCGAAGGGATCCAGTGGCCCTTGCACTGTTCTCTTTCCTGAAAACGAACTGTGGTCATGTTCTGAAGAATGAACCGTGTAGTTGGGTTCCAGTCTTACTTGAAAATTTTGAAATAGGTTGCCCAAGGTGGCCTATCGTGGTTCCTGTTAAGTTAGAGAGTTTCTTGAAATTCATTCGAAATAGTGT
Organism: Themeda triandra; assembly: GCA_018135685.1. Taxonomy (NCBI): domain Eukaryota; kingdom Viridiplantae; phylum Streptophyta; class Magnoliopsida; order Poales; family Poaceae; genus Themeda; species Themeda triandra. Next base: position 2,860 of record JAENPR010001086.1, read on the forward strand.
TGAGCAGTTCACTGCATTTTTTGCCTGCTAATTTGAGTTTTTCTTCAGGTGAGAGTTTCCTGAAAATGAACTCTGTTCAATTCCAGGTTTGATCTAATGCTTTTTTTTTTTTTCAAGTTTTTTAGCATGATTTCAAAGCAAAAGCATGAACTGAAGAGAGTTGGAGTTAGGATCCAGTAAAAGTCCTTGATCATGATCTTGGGGTATAACTTTTTTTGTTTAGTTTTTTGCATGAGGATAATGGCTAAGGCCACCTTTGGATTGTGGGAAATTCTCCTATTTTGTCTTTTTTCTGTGAAGATGAACTGATTTATGTGAAATTCCGGCGCTGCAAAGGGGGCCTAAGATTTGGAGAAGTGAACTGCTGACATCGACCGTAACCTTCCATCAAGGACTCAGGGTTCTAATCCTATGACGCAAATGACACCTTTTCGCTGCTAGAACGGAGTTTACTGATAGTAGAATTACAGTATTTTTCATCATACTGCTGATTTGAAAATTTGACTGGCTCTTCATTAAAGGTGAACAGAGGAAAAAGACAAAAAAAAAAACAGCTTTGGTGTTCGCAAAGGAAGACACTAAAAATGAAACCGCCAGAACCCGCTCCGCTGAATGAAACCTCGGCCAGGCTCTGAATGATGCTCTAAGCATACATCATCAGTAGCTCCTACCAGATTCATTTATGCAGTTATGCTTATAACAAAGCTTTGAGGTTTGCATTGAGCATGAACGGCTCACCACGTTTAGAGGCTAATACAGCCGTAAGCAGGAATTTCATATCCATTTCATGCCAGGAACGCCGAACACACATCTTACTTAAAAACTCTTGGTGGCAGTGGTTTATTCATGTTGATATTTTGGTCTAATTTGAATCATTCTTCAGTTCGAGTCAGAGAGATACTTTGCATCTGTACTCTCAGTATAAGCTGAATTTGGCCAGTGATAGATGATACTAATACCTGATCGAGTCAATATAAATGCATTATTCAATTTTTTTTTTTTTTTGATTTAGAAACAAAAATTGTAAGCCATTAGGGAACTTTATTGCTTTAAATTAGGAAAAATGGACTACTTAATAATAAATTGAAGAAAAAGAAAATGGAAGCTGCAAAAGAAACACATGGCCAGGCAGGTATCTCGTACGTGGGCCAGAAACACCTCAGACGGGGGCCCGGCCCAGCTAACTGGGCGACGGTCAACAGCATCCGCCGCCGCTTCCATGAGGCGCGGAAGCGCCGTCGCGGCGCGGAGTCGCCGGTCGTCCGCTGAGGAGAAGGCGTTGGCGAATGCGTAGGTTGCCCGTTCGAAGCGTTGCCAGGTCGTCGTGGATGGAAGACGCGGCGGGGGCGCAACTAAACTGGGCGACGGGCGACAGCATCCTCCGCGGCTTCCATCGAGGCGCCGTCGCCGGCGCGGTGCTGCCGGTCGTCGTGGGAGAATGCGCAGAGGTTGCCCCATTGGAAGCGCTGCCAGGTTGCCGTGGAAAGAAGATGCGGCGGGGGGCGCAGTGCTTCATTCTCACAGCTTGCTCGGGTAAGCTAAGCTATTTCGGGTCTCATTGTTTTTACATACCTGTGGCTACTAGTACAATCTACAATATAGCAGAATTGTTGCTGCTGTGCCTGTGTCTCATAAAGGATCGATTTTCTGCTGCCATGAGATTTTGCATTACTAAATGGAAAAGATTAGATTTTCTTCTGCCATAAGATACATGGGATGGGAAGAAAGGTTCAGAGTTAAGAAAGACACCAAAATTGAAAAAGATTGCAAGTCTATTTTGTAACAAAAACACAAATGCTAACTTGATCAAATCATTCTATATTATCCTTGGATTCAACAAACACCATATAGAAAACAAGCCACAGATATAACAACCACATGCACAAATTTACAATTTTCATGTACAGTCAGTTATCAAAAGAGTTGGTACACTGTTGCAAATAGCTGAAAATTCAGAGTAAAATATGATTATAAACATCTAACGAGCCTCAAGTTCTGTCAAGCTCATATCATAAGTGGACGCCTCCCTGTGGTCTCCAGCCTTTCCTGGCTCATAGCCCCTTTGTGCAAAATATGAAGGTTGCTTCGGTGCTGGAAGTGGTGTTGTTCTGTTTTCCAGCATGGACACAACCTCTGCCATGAAGGGCCTGGAGCTTGGATTGTCTTGTACACACAAGAGTCCTATTTGGACACATCGTGAAACTTCATCAAGGGGCAATTACTCTCCACAACAAATGAGTCCACCAGATGTTCTAGTTTCCCATCTTTCCACAAGTTCCATGCCTGAATAAACAGATGCAATTTTATAGTGTCCTCATATATATTTTCTCTGTGTATTTAGTTCTGAATTCTTAGCATATCACAATACTTACATATGCTATAAGGTTAGGGAAATCCATGAGAAGATGTGGTGAGCTGATCTTTAATCCACTTACAATCTCCAGCAGTATAACACCAAAACTGTAGGTGTCAGATTTGACCGAAAAGGAACCTTCAATCGCATATTCAGGAGCCATGTAACCGCTGTGTAAATTATTAAAACAAAATGGTTTACATAGTCATAAAAACTGCAAGCAAAGAAATTATATCTAAATAATTGGTTCTGGAAGAATTACTTACTATGTCCCTACAACTCGGTTTGTATTTTCTTGGAGCTGCTCACCAGAGAATATCCTTGCCATGCCAAAATCTGATATCTTGGGGCTCATCTCCTTATCTAACAAGATATTGCTTGCTTTCAGATCTCTGTGGATTATGGTCAGTCTCGAGTCCTGATGGAGATACATGATTCCTCTAGCAACCCCCTGGATTATCTTGAACCTTGTCGGCCATTGAAGCGTTGATTTTTTGGACGAGTCTGATAAGAATAACATGAAACAAGGCATATCACAAAAGCACATACGCATATTTATTTGCCGGGTTTTATTAACAAATATGACAAATTGGCAATTGAATGTACCAAATAGGAAGTAATCCAAGCTTTTGTTGGGCAAGTACTCATAAAGCAACAACCTCTCATCTTCATGAATACAGCAACCGATAAGCCTAACTAGGTTCTTGTGCTGCAGTTTTGCAATCAAGGCCACTTCATTTCTGAACTCCTCCATTCCTTGAACAGAACCCTTACTAAGTCTCTTCACTGCTACTTCCTTGGTACTGGCTAACACTCCCTTGCATGATTGCATCATTCTTTATCAGAAAACAATTAATAACCTTTTTTTCTATCAATATATGATTATCAAGTAAAGTTTTGGAAGAACCATTCTCATGTAAAAATTTGGTAGTACCTTGTAAACTTTGCCAAAACCTCCTTCCCAAGCATATTGGATTCAGAGAAATGGTCTGTTGCCGCAACAATGTCTTCAAAGCTAATAAATGGGAACTCTATATTCTTGTCCCCCATTTCATCCGGAGGCGTCAAATATTCTAGCATCACCCTCTTCTGGACTTTCTTCTTTTGTCGTCTACCTGCCCATAGAAACGCCAATGGATTTTATGTTTTTTTCCCCTGAACAGCTACATGACTACACTACATTTCTGAAAATAAGGGGTCTTTTTCTTTGTACCTCTTCTTTTACATGTCCAGACAAGAACTGTGAATGTGAGTAGCAGCACAAAAGCTATGACCGGAGTAAAATCTTTGTTAAAGTGCTCTTCTTCTGCACTGTACATGGAAATATATCCATCAGAATTTATATCATCAAGCATCATTTGCAATAGTGTGAGTTTACTTGCTAAGGACCATGGTTAGTGATCCTTGACTAACTTATATATAATTAAAAAACCAATTTGTGAGCACCCAAAACAGTTACCGTTGCACATTGCTGATGGGTTTCTTTATAGGAACAATTATGCATAATTTGCCACTGCAAAGTGTATTAGTCCAGTATCTGTGCAAAAGTTCAAGTTGCTTTATTTATGCTCGTATGAAGTTTAGCAATGCAAAATTAGGAACAATTATGTATAATTTGCCACTGCAAAGTGTTCTAGTCCCGTATCTGCGCAAAAGTTCGAGTTGCTTTATTTATGCTTGTATGAAGTTTAGCGGTGCAAAGTTAAAAGTAAATGTAGTAGTTTCTAACCCTTTTCTTTTACTACTGATGTCATTAACACCAGCATACAGTACAAGAGATGGTGTTTTGATATGGTTTATTTGATGTCTGTTTGCCTTAAATATAATCCTAAAAAGGGGGGTTTGGGATTTAGATATAAAAACAAAGTAAATCCTAAAAAGTTCTTGGAGTGTTCTCACTATTACAAACACTTTAGTGGTGTACACACAACTGAGGCACAATTGTCGCTGCAGGTGAAAGAAATATGAGGTACTGTAGACTGGAAAGCTGCGTACCAGGAGATCCAGCAACCCGGAGGGGTACAAGTTATCAGGGAAACTGGCCTTCTCCATATCAATGAGGTCCCCAGTCCAAACTAAACACCTCGGCGTGTCTCCGTTATTGTCAATTATGCTCAAGGTGGCATAGGCGTAAGCTACGCAGGAGCAGTTTCTGCTGCACTCGGCTGCACACTGGTCGAAGGTTTTGTTGCTCATGTACAAGAACTTATCAGGAACCTTCATCGCTGGAAGGGTCACGAAGCTGTCTTCTTTCCCGCATCTCAGTGTCTCTTTTCTCCGGCATCCTCTTGAATAGTTGACACCATCGATGGGCTCGAACCCTTCAGGGCACCGGCATGTTGGGACATCACCAGTGCTGTCGCAGTAGCCGAATGGACCACACGGGGCATAGAGATCGCAGCTGGAATGGGGTCGCTCAAAAATGAGCATCCAAGATGATGTGTTGTTGCTCCAACTCTGAGTCCTTATCTTGCCGGTGTAGTCAATCCAGATGCGTATGTAGGGTGATCCTTCAGAGGCTGTGTATGTATAGTAGAGGTCACTCGTTGTGTTGACAACGGCTTGGTATAGGATGGAGGAACCATTGCGGATGTATACACCACTGGACAGAGAGGCACCGTTAAGCACATTTGAGCGGCTGTATGGCGAGGTCCCGTGCAAAGTGAAGAGCTGAAGGTTCGAGTTGGGATCAACGCCATATGAGAAATTCCCAGTGGATGGGTCATCAGGGCCCTTCCAAGAAATGAGGCGAGTTGGCACTTGAGCCTTGTGGTTGAGCAACAATCTCATGGTTGGGAGCAAGGTGTCAGTCGGGTAATCGAAGCTTTGCCATATGGTGTCGCCGGTTGGCGCTTGAAGGACAAAGTTACCTGTGCTGAGTAGCACCGCAAATGCTCCAGCGCCTCCAGCTGTGGTGCTGTTCGTCGTCGTCATCCAACGGGTGCGGCCTTGGGAGTCTGACAGCACGAGCTCTGGTTTGCTGGTGACGGTGAGCTTCGCTGACGAAGGGCGATGACTGGGCTGTCACGGTTGGCGACCCCACCACCGTGCGCTCAGGGACCTTGTTGTACCAGATGCCGATGTATAAGCTCTTGTTATTGTTGCCTGCGGAGAAGAAGCCGGAGAGCAAAGGCTCTGTCCTTAGAGATGAGCACGTCACCGGACGAGAGTGGTTTAGCTTGTGTCAGCTGGTCACTGGATTGTTGGCACAGCGAACTCGAGAACAGGAGGATGAGAATGGAGATAATAATGCAAGCTCTTGCCATGTCTGCTTTGCTTGTGAGCAGAGAAAAGTGGGTAGCCTATACTCCTAGATGACATGGGCCAGTTGGGTCTTCATTTGTGACCGTAAGCATTGGAAGTTTGGAGCGTAGCTTCCTTGAGTCATATGACAACGAAGGGTGGGAGAAATGTTGGACAAAAAAGTCTCCAATACAATTACTCAAGCAAATATATCAACTCAGTATGGACTTCTCTTGAAACTAATTCAGCATTGACTTGACCACGTAAAGCATGGGCCAAATGAACTGTGTGGCTAGTGGCTACAGATTAATGAAGCATCACGTTTTTTATCACTGTGGAGTATGGACAAGTAAGAATGCATGTGGGTATGGGTCTCTTGGGCTCAGCTAATTAATTATGTTGGAGTGCCATTTTAGTTCAGTTTTTTTCATAACTTTATTATAAGTTTTGAATCAATCCAATCATAAAAATCGGTTAGGAGTCCAGATAACTGCTATGCTTTGGATAAATGGCATGAAGGTCTACTGTTCTTGAGATAGTTTTTAAAAGTCTGGAATAGACAGCAGATTGGAGATCAAGAGAAACTTAATGATTATCTAACAGAAAGGTCAAAAAATTTTGATAGGGAGCTAGAATCCAGCCATCCAGGAATACGGCTAATACAGAATGTAAGAAGATTTGAATTGGAGAAACACCTAGAAGATATCTGTTAAATGGAGGAAATGGATCTTACAAAGTGATTCCAATGTTTTCCATAATTATGATAATGGTATACAAAGGAAAAGCTATAGTTTATCCCTGGAGTCTGATGGCCAGGAAATAAAAGGACAAAGGAGATTATGGATGATATGTTCACATTGTGTCTTTTTACGAGGACTTGTTTGGCCAGCCTACCAGTTTAATATGAAGCTGGCAGACTCCTTTTGGTCAATTCAACCAAGCAGGATAGCGAGATGTTGGAACTTACTTTCTGCCATTGTGGAGATTAGATCTGCCATTATGGAGATTAGAGGTGAATTGGTGCGAGGCCCCAGTGGCCAATAGTTTTGGGTTCAATTTCTTTAAGAAAACCTGGGATCTAACTAAAGAAGATTTGTATGATTTGATCCTGGACTTCCATGCTGAGAATTTTGATATTATAATAGACTGAACTATGAAGTAATGACTTTAGTTCCTAACTAAGGTCAAAGAGCCCAATAATATCAGACAATTTAGGCCTCTTTAGTCCCTGGTAATACTCCTGTGGTCGACATAGACGTGCTTAGTTCTTTAGTAGTGGTATGGATTGACACGGTACTTTATTTTTTTGATGAGATATCTGACCTTTCATTGTTTAGTCACTAACTCTTCTGTTTGTTTGTTTTTTAATTTTCCAAGTTGGTATTGTTTTCTATTGATAATTTGATGCATGCTGAATTTTGGATGCACAAATATTGTTTACTATTCTTCAAGAGAGGTACCGACACTCATCTTAATTCAAGTACTTACCTTTGCTCTAATTTATATGATTTTGATATAAATATGGCATATGAATGCAAGATATTTTTATTACTGTTTAATATCTACCCATGTCTTTTTTGGCTAGGTCCACCACTGAAGGAGTAGGGATAAGGACATAAGGCCTGTAGGTCTAAATCACACCATCACAAGAGACGCTACACGATGCTCATTTCACGATGATGGTGCACTGTAATAGTTGGATCGCGAGTGTGCACACAATAATTGGATCTTGGAGGACAGGATGTGATCGCCACGAGTGCCCGGACTATTTGTTTGTTCCTTTATTAGTTTTGATTTGATAAAATATCTATTATTACATTTTGATTAACAAATAAGATATTGTGACTGTAATTAATCTTTATATGTATGGTACACAAGTCGATGTTACACAAGTCCATGTGAATATCTTTGGTCGTTGCCAACCATACTTTTACCTGTTTGCACAACCATTTGGTTTCTTTTTCTGTATGCCACCAGCACACAATAGACGACGTGTACCTTCATGCGGCACCACAACATACTGTTTTTTTAGAATCACAACATATCTACGTTTTTTTACCTATATAGCTGCATACCAAAATGGAAGCACAGGAGGCCACGTCATCACCGATTCTCGGCCGTCCGATCGGCTGGACGGGCGGCCTAGATCAATTGAGCCATGGTCATTTTGCAAAAAACCACTCAAACTTCGTCGAAATATGACCCACCGTCCATCCAATTTTCAAAAAAACCCTCGACCTTTTCGAAATACGACCCGCCCTTCATCCTCCTCTCTCACTTTTTTTTTTTGCAAAAGAGGCCTCGACCTTCTCCGAAATATGAAAAACCACCCGACCATTTCATGGGCCGAAATGGCACTGCGCTCGCGTACATGGGCCAGAATTGAATTTGCTTTGACTATTTGCTTTGGTGTGTATCTTTGTCTAGGTTTCAAGAAGACACCTAGGAGTTATTTGGTTCTTGTCTTGGCCCCTTAGGACTCAACCAGACCATGAACCACCACACAACTTGCCTAGCTAGGAATATGGTGGGGATTGTTTTCGCAGAGTCAGGTTAGTGCTCATGCTTACCACACCTCTCGGTGGTGATAATAGATATCCTTATTGACGATGCGCTTCTCAATCACTGCCAATGCTACTAGGAAAGATCTCGCTGGAGGAGTGTGGAGCAAGATGACCCACACCACGCATTTGCCTCGTCCCTCACGTCCTTGACGACAAAGATGTCTATCGACGAGGGGGGAGGAGCACGCTTCCCTTTAGCCTCTGCCTCCCTTTTGGCAATAGCTTAACGTAGGTGAACATGTTCAAGAAGGCATAGGATGCAGCATTTTGACTCTATTATAGTTGTCCTTGATGGCATGCAAAACACGCCAACCCTCACTATGAGGGAGCCTAAACTGATAGTGAAGGCTACTGGTGGTTCGTCCTACTAGGTGCACACGTATCTGAACTCTAAAGTAAGAGATGTAAGCTCAATAAAGATGAGGCGACTTGTCTCTACTATAGCAAGCATGGCAACTAAATAAAATTCCTTCTATTGCAAGCAACTATGATAGAATAGCAATCAAACACATCCAATGTGTATAGATAGCAGTCGAAGAATTATATCTGGTTTGCTGGCTCCCATCATGTAGGGGTGAGTATGGGTGAACTACCAACGGAGATTCGTAGCGATCGACGAAGGAGAAAAACATGATGATGATAAATGAATTCCGGGCAACGGGTGCTAGACCAAGTGGTCGAGTGCGTTTCCTGCGGCACCCCAGGTCCTGAGTTCGATCCCCGGGGTGGACGAATTTAGGAACCGACCAGTGGGTGGTGTGTGTGCGCTTCGGTGCGTGTGTGTGCGCTTCGGTGCCGCACCGCTCACTGTGTCGGCTGGGTAAATAACTCCCCTTGCTGCTGGGGCAAGGTTGGGGGGGTTTCTCGGTCGGAGAACTGAGAGTTCCTACTTTAAAGCCTGGTCCAGCCTATGTGACCGCTGTGAGAGCGCTGATGAGTGCCGCACGGCCATAGGAACGGGCAGGCGCTTAAACCGGGAGGGCCCTCACCGGCCGAGTTTTGATGATAAATGAATCCCATATATCAGCTATCAAAAAAACATGAGATATGACCATTCCATCTTCATATGTCTCTGAACAACATTCACTTATATTTTTTATTATGGACGGGACAAGCCAGAGCAACGAGAAGACACGGAGAATTCAGGTGACGTGCGGCGAGTATGGTAGATTTATTGTGTCAGTTCTAAAAAAAAGTAGATTTATTGTGTCGATTCATGAAATATACCTAAAAGGGTTAAATTTGAAATTATGTTTTAGAGAACGCTATTTATATAATATATATTTAAAAAGATAAAAATAAAAATGTCACGGAGGCCACTTCACATAATCTGGTCCAACCGTAGCAGCAAGAGTAGCGCCCACTTCACACTCGTGTGTTTGTCTTCCGCTGATCACCTCCCAATCCCTAGATCCCCAAATCTCGAACCCTCCGCTTTCTTCCATAGACCGAGCAACAGCAACCATGCCGCCGCCGCCGCCGCCCGAGCTGCCGGACGACCTCCTCGGCGAGGCATTCCTGCGCCTCCCGACGGACGACCCCGCGAGCCTCCTCCGCGCCTCACTCGTCTGCAAGCGCTGGCGCCGCATCCTCGCCGACCCCGCCTTCCGCCGCCGCCACCGCGCGCTCTACCCGGCGCCCTCCGTCGTCGGCTACATCAAGGTGATGAGCAAAGAAATTCCCTACTGCTCCCGCTTCGTCCCCGACAACCCTGCCTCCGGCCGCCCCGCCGGACGCGACCTCCCGGGCTGGCTCGCGCTTGACTGCCGCCACGGCCGCGCTCTCTTCGTCACCCCAGCAACAGTCCAGGACACCGAGGAGGAGGGTGTAACCTTGGACTTCGTCGTCTGGGACCCCCTGACCGACGAGCGCCACCTCTTGCCCCCGCCCTCGCCCCCGCCCAATCGCCACAATTACGCCTTCAACGCCGCCGTGCTCTGCGCCGCCGCCTCGGGAAGCTGCGACCACGGTGGCTGCCACGGGGCGCCCTTCCGTGTAGCCTTCGTCTTCACTACCTGGGCTGCCGACACTGGACTCGTCACGTCTGCTTCCCTGTACTCGTCGGAGACTGGTGTTTGGAGCGCGCTGACCTCTGTTCAGTGCCCTGATTCGTACGTTGAGCCCCGTCCATGCACCAGCGCACTTGTGGGTGACAAACTCTACTTCGAAGCTAGCAAGAAGAAAGCATTTGAGTACCAGCTAGGTGTGCATCGTGTATCAGTAATTGAAAGGCCTTGGTATGTGCCTGGGCAGTACATGGCGAGTGTGGAAGGTAAGCTGGGATTCTTTAACGTGGAAGAGGAACCAAGCCTGTCCCTGTGCCTGTGGTCGCAAGAGACCGCTCCCAATGGAGATAAACGATGGGCACGGGCCAGGGTCATCAAGCTGGAGGCACTGCTCCCCAGTGATGCCCTCTTGCCTCCATCTGATTGGCGTAGATGTCCTTCTATAATCGGCTTTGCGGAGGGCACCGATGCCATCTTACTGGAAGTGCCCACAGATGGATTTGATTCCAATGTCTACATGGCCGAACTCAATTCATGGAGGGCCAAGAAGATTTTTGAGGGCTTGTCCACAGTCTTCCCATACACAAGCTTCAGTATTCCAGGTATGGCTAGTGAAGTGCTTATAAGTTATAACCCAATGTGTTGTGCTATAAAATATATCCCTGAGCCATGAATGATCTTGAGTGTAAGTAATATATGCTTGGACGATAACACCTGTCCTGCAGAAAGGAGAGGTTGTTTCGTATCAATTACGAGTCCATTGTCTCTTGATCTCTATTATATGCGCTAGTGTGTTTTTGGGTTACTAAGAACTTATTCGGACTTGTGGCACACTCTATATTATATGTGTTAGTGTATTTATGGGTTACTAAGAACATGTTTGTACTTGTGGCACCCAGCAAACTGTCAATGACCCACCTTTGTTTATGTCATTTGTGCAGTAATTGATTTGGGTGCTGTGGGTGAAGGACCAGAAAAAGGCATTTCACTTGTATGACAAACTCAAGTTTTGGGTGCAAGGGCTTCAGAATCAAGCAGCAAGGAAGTCGTGATGTTTGAAAGTCGCATTTGCGGGTTTCTTTGGTGGACGAGTCTTCGGTGTTCATTAATTGATATTGTGGCGAGGGCAACCCTTTGGTGTGTTTTGTGGTGTGACGGCTCGATTCATTGGATTCTATGTTGAAATTGTGTTTTCTTCTCTTTATGGATTTGTGGTAGCTGTGTATCTCAGGTGTCATAGTGAGCTGAAGACCTGCCAGGGCATTGGAGACATGATTTTGGGCATTGCATTTGTGCAAGCGCTCCATTTGAGGGTTCACTAGTTCAACGCAATGAGGTTTCCGTTGGTTTGAGTTCTTCCCATCTCGCTGTTGGCAGTCAAAATATAAGATGAATATTTATGATGTAGTAGACATTTGATAAAATTTTATCTATCTAGCATGTTCAATCTATTTCCTAGTTGAAACTTTGGGCCATTTTAATTTTGTAATAAGTGCTATACTGATGCACAGTTTCAGCACGCGACCATATGTATCTACTTAAGTCTGGCTGATGACCTGACGTTATGTGGGGTGTGCAAGCTGAATTCTGATGTTCTTTTATGTATTCTAGTGAGATGAGAACAATCCTGGGCTCCTGGCTATTGCCGATATAGCTGAGTAGGACCTATCATTTTTTTTTCCTGACCCAACTGTAAGCTGCTGTGTTTTATGAATTTTGAGCTCTTAGTCTCGCTACCCTGAATTCATTGTAAATGCTTGCCTGCTGTTGCACCGTAAGGTTCTTAGGTGCTATTGGTCGCTTCTTCCAGATTCTTTTGAGATTTCCATTGAGCATGCACGGTTCACCACGTTCAGTTGTAGTAACAATAAAGCAGTAAGCAGGAACTTCGTATCTTCCCACCTCATGTCAGGAACATAACTTTTGGTGACAATGAGATATTCATGTTTATATTTTAGGTATTGAGTTATCTTTCAGTTCAAGATGCAGAAAGGAACGTGTGTTTGTATTCAGATATGCTAAAGCTGAATTTGTGGTCGATGTTCTTTTAATGAACGATGTAGTTCAATTCATTTTTCTTGGAATAACATTTCAGTTCAAGTTGTTTATTTTATATGAATTTCAGTTCAAGTTTGACCTGACAACAACACAAGCTTTGTGTCTAAATTCTTCCGCATGACCTAGGACGTGTCTAGTGAAGGAATCATGATTTGTTTATCATCTCAGAAAGCTGGCATTTACTGGGTTACCATCAACTTGTCGATCCTTTTACATGATTGTTCCCACTGAAGGTTTATTTGGCTACACTCTAATCCACCCCAATTCATATGTATGGGGAGGGGCTGCCACCTCAATTGAAGTGCAGCCAAACAATTGTCTTGTAGACGAGATACTCTAGTATGGTACACAAATTATGATGTGAATGTCTTGGTTGTCAATGTCACTGGCAGCCTTGGAGATGGGTGAGCATGGCTCCCGTGGTGAATGGTGATTATTATGTGAATATTCTTAGTTGTTTCGTGGCGGAGACACTCTATTGTATGATACGGAGTACATACAAAAACTTGTCGTAAATTAACTTTGTAAATAACAAATGTGTCCTTCGTGGCGGTCATCAAACAAAAGGCTTAACTGCAGCAAGCGTGAGATCTTGAGGTGGGTTCATGTGTTCTTCGTCCTGATCCAAGTATCCAACTCGATCAAGTCACCCGTAAAGTTCTCGCGCCCAGGTGGGTTTTACCCATGCTCACCACATCACAACCGCGTACATATCGCACGAGTAGATCTACAATCTAAAATAAACCTGCCAGTAACCTTCTTCTTTTTTCCATTGCACATCATTTTTATTAGTAGTTAATTAAAAGAATCCTGACCTTGAATAATCATAGAGACCCAGCTTGTAGCGGACAATGTTCTTTCTCTGATCTACAAGCTTGTATGTAGCCCTAATGTATGTCCTCACTCCAGAAATGGTAGACGTATTAGATTTGAGAAAAAGTCAAATTTTATAAAGTAGCTTTAAAACTATATTGATTGATTCTTTAGCAATTAATCGCATACAAAAAGAGAGAAATTCCTGGTCAAAATCTATTTTATATGACTTTACCTATGATCAAATAGGCCTATTATTTCTGAACGGAGGGCATTACGTAATACGACGTTAGTTAGGGGCCGTATGATTCAGACACTGCTAGACAACTTCACACGACATCGATCTTAGCTCTAGGCATCTAAAATCGAACACCTGCCTTCTCTTAAAAAAAAATCAAACACCTAAAATAGCCGTTTGACCAAACGAGCTACCTTGCTCACAATGAGTGTGTCGTAGCCTAAAATGACTTGCCTTGCCTCACATTTGTGGAAGACTCAAGACATCATGGACTCGCCCCATGCTTAGAGTGTTTGATTGGGTGTGTATCCCGAAGCCATCTCGGGGCTCTTGTTTTGGATATACTTAGCTAGGCTCAACCGCACCACAACCTGACTAATAGTAAAACTTTGTCGGGGCATATTTTTTTTTTTTTTTTTTTGCGCCAGGCTAGCACTCATCTTACCTTGCGATGATTTTCATAAATTGGAGACGTCCTCGCCAACGCTGCGCCTCTTGATCTCAAGCTGCCGCTCACTGCTTACTTGGAGGTGCTCATCAGAAGTCCATGCAGGGCAGCACTAGGAAGGGGAAGGTCTCGCCAAAGGAGCGTGAAGCACAATGACCCATGCCTCCACTTGTTTGCCTTGCCACTTACCCATACTGTCTGAGCCCTAGACGACGGTAAAGATGCCTATCGACAAGGGGGCTTAGGAGCACGCTCCCATTTAGCGCGACATCGTCACCGGTAGCATCAAAAGGCAACTACCGATTCGCCCTACCAAGTGCACCCTAATTGTTCGACAAAATACTATAACAGAAGTGATTGAGGTAAGTTCACCCTAACAAAAATAAGATGATAGCATTTATGATGCCAACTAACGCCTTGTTCGTTAAGTTGTTTCTGGCTGGCTAATTCTCGCTGTTGCTGATTTGTTGCGAGATAAAAAACACTGTTAAATCGCTGACTAGTAAGCTCTGGTAGACCAAACAAACAGGGTGTAAGTGTAATTAGTTTTTTCCTTATGTTTTTATTATATACTTATTTGATTTGATGTCATAAATCTTCATAGTTTTCTGTATATAACTTTGGTCAAACAAATGTTTTACTTTTTAAGAATTGTGGAATGATTTGTAATTTAGAATGGAGCCTTTTCAAGTGCGCAATATCTCTATTGCAAAAAAAAAAAGGGGGACTGTGCAACATCCTTTTACACGAAATGTTGAACCGAACCGTAAACCAGATCCAGTTCTGCTCCGCGCTATCACCCTCCCCAAAAGCCCAAACCCTCGCCTCGCCGGCGTCGGCGCCGCCACCACTCCGGGGGCAGGCATGCCGCCGGGACTCGTGGACGACCTCATCGTCGAGATCCTCCTCCGCCTCCCGCAGGATGACCCGGCGTGCCTCCTTCACGCCTCACTCGTCTGCAAGCGCTGGCACCGCATCCTCGCCGACCCCGCCTTCGGCCTCCGCCACCGCACGCTCTACCCGGCGCCCTCCGTCGTCGGCTTCCTCCAGATCTCGAGTAGCACGGTTCCCTTCTGCTCCCGCTTCGTCCCCGACAACCCTGCCTCCGACCGCCCCGCCGGACGCGACCTCCCGGGCTGGCTCGCGCTCGACTGCCGCCACGGCCGCGCTCTCTTCGTCACCCCAGCAGCAGGCCCGCACTTCGAAGACGGGGGAGAGGAGGAGGGGGTAACCTTGGACCTCGTCGTCTGGGACCCCTTGACCGACGAGCGCCATCGCTTGCCCCCACCCTCGCACCCGCCCAATCAACAGAAGCACTCCTTCAACGCCGCTGTGCTCTGTGCCGCCGCCTCGGGAAGCTGCGATCACCGCGGCTGCCACGGGGGACCCTTCCATGTAGCCTTTGTCTTCACTAGCTGGGTTGACGACATTGGACTCATCACGTCGGCTTCCCTGTACTCGTCGGAGACGGGGGTTTGGAGCGGGATGACCTCAGTTCAGCACCCTGATGCGGTCGTTGGGCCCTTTCCACACGCCAGCGCACTTGTGGGTGACACACTCTACTTCCGCGCTCACGAGAAGTATGCATTTGAGTACCAGCTAGGTGCGCAGCGTCTGTCAGTGATCCATGGGCGGCCTCCGCATCTGAATTGGTTGTACATGGCGAGTGTGGATGGTAAGCTGGGATTCTTCAATGTGGAGAGGGAACCAAGCTGGAGGCGCTGCTCCCCAGTGAAGCCCTCCTGCCTCCACCACCTAACCATCATAGATGGTTCAAACGCCCTTCTATAATTGGCTTTGCGGAGGGCACCGATGTCATCTTATTGGCCGTGCCCACACATGGATTTGATTGCAATGTCTACATGGGCGAACTCAATTCAGGGAGGGCAAAGAAGATTATTGAGGGCAGGTCCACAGTCTACCCATACACAAGCTACTGCATTCCAGTTCCAGGTATGGCTTGTGAAGTGATAAGTTATAACCCTATATGTGTTGTGCTATAATTTATATCCCTGAGCTATGAATGATCTTGAGTGTAAGTAATATGCTTGAACAATAATATCTATGCTCAAGAAAGGAGAGGTGTTGTTTCCTATGAAGTATATATCCATTGTCTCGAATGATTTTCGGCACACAAATGCTCCGCATTATATGTTTTAGTGTATTTTGGGTTACTAAGAACTTGTTCGTACTTGTGGCACATTCTGTATTATATGTGTTATTATATTTGTGGGTTACTAAGAACTTGTTTGTACTTGTGGCACACGGCAAACTGTCAATGACCTAACTGATTTCTTTTTGTCTTCTGTGCAGTAATTGATTGGGCTCTTCAGGTGAGGGACCGGAAAAGGGCACTTCAATTGTATGACAAACTCAAAGTTTTTGCTGCAAGGTCTTGAGAATCAAGCAGCATGGAATTCGTGATGTTTGCAGTTTGCATCCGTGGGTTTCTTTGGTGGATGAGTCTTCGGTGTCCACGAATTGATATTGTGGCGGGCAACTCTTTGTTGTGATCTGTTGTGTGACAGCTCGATTCATTGGATTCTGTGTTGAACTTATGTTTTCTCCTCTTTATGGATTATGGATTAGCCGTGTGGTAGCCATGTATCTCAGACTTCATAAGTGAAGCTGTGTGGTGTCTCAGACTTCCTAAGTGAACTGACCTGCAAGGGTATTAAGACCTGATTTTGGG
This sequence comes from Themeda triandra, assembly GCA_018135685.1. Lineage (NCBI taxonomy): Eukaryota > Viridiplantae > Streptophyta > Magnoliopsida > Poales > Poaceae > Themeda > Themeda triandra. The sequence goes on from JAENPR010001086.1 coordinate 19,275, forward strand.
TATTGCATTTGTGAAGCTGCTCCATTCAAGAGTTAACTAGTTCAATCATGTGACTTTTAAATTGCTTCAATTTGGTGTCGCCATAATATATGATGATGTAGGAGACATTGTGATGAATTTTTATCTATCAAGCATGTGTAGGTCTGTTTAATCTATTGCCAGATGTAGAGAGGTTGCCTCTCTTCTTGTTTTGAACTGCGTAACCAAAGCTATTCCTGTTGATGGATAGGTCTGACGAGGGCCAATTGCAGTTCGATTCTGAAGAGTAGCATGCATATAAGCTGTTTCCCTAACAGAGTCTGTCTATTAGCAATTTTCTTCAGCCTTAGCTCAGTCTATTAGCTCTTGTTGCCCTTAGCTGCACTGATGGGTGAAACTACAGTTTTTGTTATGATAAATCACTCGTGGGATTGAAATCATTCGATCGGGGCTGAAACTTGGCCATTTTGATTGTGTAACGGGTGCTATATTGATACTGTCTTGGATATAGTATCAGCACATGACCCCCAAGGGCTATCTACCAGAGAAGGCTGATGTTAATGTGGGCTGCGCCTGTGCAGCTGAATTTTGCTTTTCTTTTCTGTGTGGATATAACCCCGCTATGACTCATTTTCTATTCTGATCCTGCTGTAGGTTGGAACCAAACATTTGGTTGCCTGTCAGGTTCTTAAGTGATGCTGTGTGAATGCATCATCGGTAGCTCCTTTAGGATTCACTTTTGAGATTTCCATTGAGCATGCACGGCTCACTGGTTCAGTTGCAGCAACAATCTCAAAACTCAACACGGCAGTAAGCATGAACTTCATATCTTCCCACGCTGTTCCAGGAACGTATCTTACCTAACTCTTGGCGGCAATGATTTATTTCATGTTTGTATATTTTTTTGTCTAATTTGAGTTATCTTTCAGTTCACATAACAGACAGGCAAGTGCGTTTGTGTTCAAGATATGCTGAGTTTGTGCTCTGTTTCTTTTTAATGAACTATGTAGTTCAAGTTCATGTTTCTTGAAATAACATTTCAGTTCAAGTTTTTACCTAACAACAACACCAGCATTATGTCCAAAATTGTTCCGCATGACTTAGGCTGCGTCTAGTGAAGGAATCCAACAATTTTAGTAAAGATGGCAGCGGATCGGTTTTGGTGCGGATATCCGCGGATTTCGGTTCTCGCGGTTTTGGTTTTGGTGCCTGTTTTTCGCCCATGGTTTTGCGGTTTTGGATATCCGAAACACTGCGGTTTTGGGGCGGATCCTATTTTTTACCCATGGTTGCTCCATTGGGGCCCCGAAAGTTGCAGCCCACTAAAAACCCAACTAGGAACCCTTTGTATATAAGCCTGACATTGTTGTAGACTTGATGTTTTATATTTGTGGAATCTGGAATTCTGGACATCGCTATCGGCTACCTGTTATGTACTGCTAATATATTATGTTATGTATTGCTATGCCTGCTGATTTGTTGGTTTTGGTTAATCCGTTGGTTTTTGGTTAATCCACGGTTTTGGTTTTGGGGATGAATTTTCATCTGAATCAGGGTTTGGTGTGGTTTTGGTTTTTAGTTTTCGTTTTTGGTTTTGGCTGCCCTGAGACAACATCCGATCCGAACCCGCACCATTGCCATCTTTAAATTTTAGCGAGCACACAAACTTGTAGAGCTAGTGTACATACCTTAGCTATATGTAATTGGCCAATCTCTGAATTTATAATATTAAGATCTGGACTGGGATTTACTGGGTTACCATCATCTTGTCGATCCTTTTACATGGTTGTTCTCAGTTTCACAGTGAGGGGAAAACAGTCACCAAGCAATTCTACTGATTAGGCGCTATGAGAAGGCGTTTCAAGTGATGACAAATTCAGAATTGCTCTGCATGACCTAAGGCTGCGTCTAGTGAAGGAACCCAACAATTTTAACAAGAATACAAACCTATAGAGCTAGTGTACATACTTTAGCTATATATAATTGGTCAATATCTGAACCTTTAAGATCTGAACCTGGGATTTGCTGGGTTACCATGAACTTGTTGATCCTTTTACATGGTTGTTCTCAGTTTCCCAGTAAGGGGAAAACATTCACCAAGCAATTCTACTGATTAGGCACTATGAGAAGGCGTTTCAAGTGATGACAAATTCAGAATTGCTGATGCAAGGGGTTGAATCAAGCAGAGAGTCTGCATTGGATTTGATGGTAATGGTAGCAGTATTTTTAGTTGAACAAGTAGTGGTTGCAAATTGCATCTGTGGTATTCTGCGGTGCCACGAGTCTCTAGGATTGTGAATGGATTATTTTTCCTTTTTTGGGTGGAACAACTCTTTCAAGTTCATCAGATTATCTGGTGAGATTATGCTTTCTCTTCCCTTTTTGGTCAACGTGGATTACTTACAAGCTGTTCTGCCGCAGTGTATCTGATTCTGAGCTTTTGTTGGTTATCTGAAACTCTGAAGATCCGCACATGGATTGGATACCTGGTTGGCTTCAGTGTGCAACAGCTCTGCTTGAGACTTCAGTGCATCGTCTCCGTGGTCTTATGGTCTTGATGTAAGCAATCCAAGAAACGGTGCTTGAGCCTTGAGGCCTTGAGCCTAGCTCAAAAACATTTGAAACTCTGAAGACCTGCAATGCTGCACGGTACCGGGCACCTGGTTCTTCAGCATTGCTCCAAGCTATTTCCTACTGTGAGGCGTGAGCTGTAACAGACGTGCTGCAATTGAGCCTTGATTTGCGCTGGGGATACGCGACTTGTGGAAGTGTGTGAAATCCGGGCGTGATTTTATTAGTCTGAATCCCCTTCCAGTTCTTCATCCTTGGGTTTTCACTGTTGAATAGTCAGGTTCTGAAACCAGATTCAGGTTCAGGTCTGCCAGTTTTGAGATTTCCATACCCTAAACAAAATTTATTCGGAAGAAGGCTTAGGTTTACACTTTTTAGACATAGAAGATTTATTTTTTTTAATTACAAATTGAAGTATCCAACGCTTCTGGCTTTAATATCAAAACAGGTAACGTAACGACTTCCTGCTTTTGGCCTGCAAGAGTTTGCTACTTTGCCGAAAACATGAAAGAACAGAACTATTAATGAATAAAATAAAATGCTCCTGTTAGATAGACATTAGATTTCGTAAATTAGTCTTTTTTAGCAGAAGATTTCGTATAAATTAGTAATAAAGTAACCTCACCAAGGGGAAAAAACACTTGGGCCTCTGCTTGTCAGATACAAGCAGCAAAGAAGCAGAGACCCATCATTATGTATACAATCGAGTCAACCGAGAGAACTTCACGTCTCGGTTCCCACAAGTCCATTCAACTGAAGGGACCAAGCATGCTCAGAACAATCAGTAATAGGCCGATCACGAACTTCACATCTTCCATACCACAGAAACGTTACCTTACACAAAAGGTGATGACACAGCGTACATACTACAGATGCAGTTCGATGAACCACAATGCTGTCAACAGCATGACCAAAAATTTCATCATGTTTATGCACTGACTGACGCCTAACACCACCCAAATAATACCTCCTCCTACTTGACTAGTAATAGATGACACTACCCAGCATCAAAGCTCGAATCCCTGATGAACTTCCCAGGTGCAAAAAACTAGTTTTAACCGACACGAATAAGATAACCAGTGAAGACGTGACGCCATTTATGCCCCCCTGACAGCCAAAAGACAAATCCCCTATTCACGCTCGACCTGAATGGTCACATGGCTGATGTTGTACTCCGTCTTGATGTACCCAATTACCTTGTCAAGGATCTGATCAGCATCAGCTTCCCTGGCAATCGTCACATGGCAGGCCAGGAGCACCTTCCCCACTGTGATGGCCCAGATATGCAGCTCATGGACGGCAACCACACCTTCCATCTCGCAAAGCCCCCTCTCCAGCCTGGTGGCGTCAATCTCGCGGGGCGTGCTCTCCATAAGGACTTCAAGAATGTTGCGCAACATTCTGATTGTGGTGAACAGTACAATCACTGAGAAGATGAGGGTGCAGATGAGATCAATGATCTTCCACTCAGGCTTGTACCAGATGAGAGCCCCACCGATCATCACCCCAACACTCTGGATGGAATCCCCAAGCACGTGAAGATAAGCACTGTGTACATTTATATTGCGTCGAGGCTTCTTAGCAGCTTTGGCAGCAGATTGGGTATCCTCACACTCAGCTTCATGCTTAATAAGTGGCTCCTCAACATCTTGATGTTGTTCGGTGCCTGAGTGGTGGTGGTGATGTGTTGTAACAGTAATAGAACTCCCATGGCCGTGCTCATGGCGATGAACATGGCCCTGTTCTTGTTCTTCATGGTGGGAATGGTCATCATCTGAATCACCATGACCATGGCCATGTGAATGTCCATGGCTGTGTCCATGGCCGTGCCCGTGGTCATGGCCTAGCAATACAGCCATTATAATGTTGACAAACAATCCAAATGCCGACACAGCAAACATGAGGGAGCCCTGCACATCACCACTCTCATTAATGAGCCTCACAATAGCTTCATATACTAATATGCCAGCAAGTAGCCATATGAGCTGAATGGAGACCAAAGCACCAAGAATCTCAATCCGAAAGAACCCATAAGACTGCTGCGGTGTTGCTTCCCATCCAGCAGCCCAGAGAAGAATAATGATATGGCAAATGCTGCCACATCAGAAAGAAGATGTGCTGCATCAGTTAGGATGGCAAGACTGTTTGCTTTGATGCCCCCAACCACTTCCACTGCCATGAATATGATGCAAAGGATCACTGCAATTATAAGCTTCCTCATGGAGGCGGATCTCTCCTTGGCATCTTTCGACGAGGTACTGGAATCAGAGAAGTCACAGGCAGCACCTTTGCAGAATTTGTTCCCAGCTGCTCCAGAAGCTGATGCTGAGATGTCCATTTTCACTTCAGCAATCTGAGAATGTGATGGATTATGGCTCTCCATCTGAAAATAAGAGAAAAATCAATACACAATTACAAAGATGATGGCAGATGCACAGCTGAAATGCCATATAGTGTAATAAAACTTGTTACACACATTTCAATTCCTGCTACAGCTAGTGTGAGTTGCATTAAATTAAACTAAACTTTCAAAACAAGCTAAAGTTCAAGTTCAATATTGGAAAACATCCATTCATGTATACCAAGGCAATTGCATGGAAGGGAAAACAAACTCGATTATCCTTGATAGCACAATATGCAGATTGCATAATAGTCAAAGAATTTCAGTGAGCTAAGGCTATGCTGAAACAGGAAACCAATCACACCCTTGTGGTCCATTGAAACACACATCATTGTTGAACATATCCAAAGTTCCAAGTAAAAGAATTGAGAAAACAGCAGAACAGCTAAATAACATTATTTGTCTTTCCCTTGCCTCCTTTTTCTTTGGCTCCCTTTCCAGTGCAGACAAGTCACCCTGATTAGTAAATCCCACAAAACATTTACTAGTCCACACACAATGGCACAACCCAAGTACCCAACCTAGAAGATTCGATCAAGTGCATTAAAAAAAATGGATAGAAGATTCAAGCAAGGGCATTTAAAAACTTGAGAGAAACAGAATATCCACACAGATCCATGACCTTGACGAACCTACATTACACTGTCTAACCAAAGCAAACAAATGAAACCTAATATAAAACCTCAAGAACAGATTCATATACCATCACTAGATAGACAGGCACGCGCAGGATCAAGACTGGCTGAGGAGGATATCTGTCTGTTATCCAGAAAGCAACACACACACACACACACAAAAAGTAGATTCCTCAAGCACCTGTGTTATCCCGAAAGCACAAATTAAAAAGCAGATTCCTAAAGCTCGATATGGGAAAAGAAGATGCGGTACCGAATCAAGTTCGATCGATCGAGCGACGGCGGCGTGATTCTCCAACCCGCCCAAGATTTGGAACCCAACCCAACCCGGCCTAAACAGAGGATAGTGCCAACTGCCGTCTGAACTCCGGAATCAGCCGCGCGGCCAGGTGGCGGTACTTGTAGACGGGCGGGCGGGCGGGCGGCACGGGCACGGGTGGAGAGAATCAGCGGAGCATCATCATTGCCTGGTGGGCACCGGGACGGACACCTCCACGGGCGCACAGTCGCCAGGCGGCCGTGGCATCTCACTCGACGGTCAGGTCGCCGAACAGGATGATGATAGGACGGAAGGCAGTCAGCCGAGCCGGCCCTACCGACGGAACCCATCATCGGCCACGCTCGCTCGCGGACAAGCGGGGTAGGAGTAGGACTGGCTGGCGACGACGGCGGACGGCCACGAGACACTAGAGACGAGATGGAACAGAGCGCAATGGAATCGCGGTCCCCGGGTCCCGGCGAATAACCACGGCGCGGAAACGGACAAGGCGGCGCCACGCCATGGCTGGCGAAACGGACAAGGCGATGCCTGCCATGGCTGGGTTTGGTAGGAAGGAAGAAAGCGACCGGGGGCAGATTAGGCGCGCCGCGCGCCTACGGCGGCCTACGACGGGGGAACGGGCACGTTCGTTGGTAGTTGTCGGATCGGAGGAAGGGGAGATTCGCTTTTTTGATCCGTCGCGGCCCGCCGCCGGGCCAGCGGTCGCATTCGCGCCGCCCCGTTCAACGGCGCCATCATCATCATGAATCGATTGTACCCACCCAGCAAGCAAGGTTGATTCGGACACGAATTCGCGTCCTCGCGCGCGCGCGTCAGATCGGAGGCGGGCGCCGTTCGCGGTCGGTCGCCTCCGCCCGACTCTTCCCGGCCCAACGAGTCAGAGAAGAAGGAAGGAGGGGGGAGGGGGAACGGCGGCGGTGTGCGTACCTCGTGACTGCGACCTCGCCCGCCCTGCCGGCCGCCGAGAGGGGCAGGGAGGAGCGGATTCGCCGGTGGCGTCTGGCGTCTGGTGGCGGCGGCGGCGTGGAGACCCGGGTGGAGGGGAACGGAGAGAGAGGGGGCGCCTGGCTGGTTGGGTCACGGGCACGGCGTCGGAGGCCGCGCGGCGCGGCACGGGGCGATGGCAGAGACGGAACGGGGGCGGGTCCTGTCGCAAGGCGGCGGTTATATCTGATCTGAATCTGATGCCGTGGCGCGCGTCGTGGCGACCCGACCAGAGACGACGAGACGAAGCGGGAGGAGGCGGAGCAGGGGTAGTCTTGTAATTTCGTCTGGGGGCACAGCGTTCGTGTTCGGATCGAAGCTGTCTGCCAGTGTTTGCGTGTATCACGTCTCGTCTCGATTCTGTTTTTTTTTCTCCCTTTTCCCTGAAGATTAGAAAACGGCTGGCTGTTCAGAGAAAACGGTGTACAGTTTTGGTGTGGTCAGGTCAGTTAGACCATTGTTGGCATGTGGGTGGTTCACTCCACCGGCGCACACGCAGGCGTTGGTTAGGATCTCTTCACCTGTTTAATTTTTAATTTTTTATTTAAAAAAACGTATCAACATTTACGACTCCCGTACTCCGTATCTCTTTCTCTTCGCAAAATAAGAAAAAAAAATGTACTATCTCTTTCATGACAGACGGAGTACACATCATTTCTTAAGCAGTCAAAATATTTTAGGTTTCGCTAAGTAAACAGGCTGATGTCGTTTTGTTGCGAGAGGAAAATACCGTCAATTGCTGATAAGTTTGAGCGATCAGGGTAATTAGACGTGAATTGTACTTTCATCTTAGCTTATTTCAATATATAAAATTCTATATAATTAGCTAAATTTGAAAAATAATTGACTTGTTAGGAAAGGAAATGTAGATTTATTTTCTGAACAAGGAAACATGTGAGAGAGAACGGCTTCGAAAGTTAAAAATCATGGGAACATTTTTGTTTTTTTGCTTCATCGTTTATATGTTTATATATACGAAGAAACACAGACGGACAGACCCTGTTAGAAGATCGAGGCTATATATTAGAAACGTCGCTCATTGATTTGATTAATCAAGACCAAGAAAAACAAACGACATGCATGCATGTGGTAGCTGCGCTAACGTCAAGATGACAGCTGAGCAAATGCACCGGGAACAGCCGAGCAGAGAACTGCCATGGTGTTGACGCAAAAGTAGGTCAACACACTATCGTGGGCTTTGGGCCTCGAGGTAGCGCAGACTGACGCATGAACGCTTGAGCGACGACGCGGCGTGGCCGGCAACCGTCTAGAGATCGATAGGCCGATGTGGAGCTCGTCGACGGCCGAAGATAACCAGCACCTTACGCGGTGAAGAGCGGCGAGGTTTACGAGCAAACCGAGCAAGGGTAACCAACGTGCTTACGAGAACGAAGAACCGACTAGTTTCCGAGCAAACTAGCAAAGGAGCCGTCGAAGCCCTAGCTGCGGGATCTCGTCGGGGCAAGGAGGTCGCCGGTTGCCCTAGGTCGGCGGACGAGCCTAGAGCGCCATCCTTGATCGCTGGATCAAGCCATGGGACAAAGACGGAGCCGGCGGGATAGAGCAAAGGTAGAAGATAGATTGATCGTGTTGATCGTGTTTGTGTTTTGGGTTCGATTGATTGGATGGGATCAATCGGCCGTGATCCTCTCATATATATAGAGGGGGGTGCTCTTATCCCCGTAGGAAACAACTCCAAAGCATATACGACAAGTTTCCCACGTCCAAAATTACCAAAACGCGATCCGGATCGAGTCGGTCGCACCGACTGTAGCCGGGCCAGCGTCGGCGCTTTCCAACACGCGTCCGCGCGTGCGTCCGCGCTCGGGGCCGCGCGGACCTGCGAAGCTGCGTCCGGCGCGTCCGGACGCGTCCATGCTGGCGTCCGGCGCCCTAACGCGCGCGAGCTCTCTGCGCCGCGTCCGGCGGGAAACGGACGCGTCCGCGCTCGCGTGCGCCGCGTCCGGCGCCTCGGGGTCGCGACCGCCTCTGGGTCGCGTCCGGCGCGCGCCGGGCAGCGTCCGGCGCGACCAGGGGTGCGTCCGGCGCTCGTTCGAGCGCCGAAGTTGCCCCCGTCTTCGCCGTTTCGATGTGTCGACTTGTATTTCTTTCTTTTGCCAATTTTGAGTGTCAACACATGCCCCCTGTTTTCAAGTGAATTAGCTCATGAACTTGAAAATACTCTTTACTTGTTAACCAACTAGAAACGATGCCCATCACATCGGCTAACCGGCGACTAAAGGCGATGTATACATCGGCCATTTTTTTGTTCTAAGGGCGATAAATGTGTCGGCCATTATTTGGAAAAACCTTGGGCTTCTTGCCAAACACTTGGAACATACTCCTTAAGAACTTTCCGTTGATTGCTCTTGGGATATTTATCAACTTTGCATCATCTCCAGCTTACATGAATTTCACAAATTACTTTATGGATCTCCGAGTCACTTTTGCTTGATCGGATCCTAGGTATTTGAGCGCGAATCATCATAAATCTTCGATAGAGTTCACCATGTTGCAAAGTATATTTAAATGCAACTCTCCAGGATGATGTTATCAACTTGACGCTAGGATCCTGCAAATTTTATTAAGGGAGTGTTCCAATTTCCCTAAATCGGCACTAGAATTACCAAACTTTGAACTAGACCGATTTGAGACAACTTTGTTTTGAGAAATCAGTGGCATACCCCTTAGAAGAATTGGTTAATCCATTTGTTACAATCGGTTGAACCAATTTACTTGTACTGTATAGAAAAATATGCATCGGCTATTCTTATATATAAAAGTTGTATCCACCAATGCAATAGCCGGATGCGTGTTGAGCTTTATCATGTTGGCCTTTAATTTTCATGTCTTTGGCCTCAACATGTTTTACTGCATGGAGTGCAATAACCTCAAGCCGAATAAAAGAATTATGTTCGGCTCTAATGTTTGATGCAAATAAAATTTTAATCGGCTTGATGTCTCAAATAACGCATCTTTGTAAGAAACAATGATCATGCCAACACCTTAGCCTTATATGCAAGCCGATTAATCAAGATTAAAACTTCCAATGGGCAACAAACATGCTCAACAATAAAATCAGCAATGACTTGACACTCAAATGATTTTTCAATGACTCAAAAGTCAAGTCATATTCAGATAGAGTGTATGCCAACTTGCCCATCCTAACAATGAGGATTAGCCGATGTAAAATGCACACATTAGCTTGGCATGCAACGACACATGTACTTAGTAAAGAATGCTTAGATAAACAAAGTACAGTGACGAGCATATATATTTTCAGAACCTGGGCATACCTCACTTGGAATCAAGAAGACATCAATCAATATTTATGATGCACCTCTTCTTTTGTCCTCTTGAATCAAAGCAACACCGTTGCACCCTCTTCGGCAATAATATATAATGTGATTGGAGGTTAATTCCCAGATGCACGAAGAATAGGTGGTGTTGATAGAGAACCAACGAGAAGCCCGATTAACTGAATTTATAATCGGCTTCTAATGTTCATTCACACTATATGATGATATGGACCCGATGATCAATCGGCTCGGAAAGCTTTTCGGCAAGCTTCTCTTTGACAAGCAAATCATATCATCATGCCCCCGGGCCTAAAAGCCATCAAAGTAAATCATATAGGGGTCTTTTCAATAGCACGATGGTTGCAAGCATTCATCGGCTAGTTGTATGCTAAGGACGATAATAAAGTATCGGCCATATGAATTCATCTACATGAGCACGTATAGCCGAAATATTCTATTTCGGCTATCGATTATTGATAAGCATAATAATTCGGCAACCCTCCATAACATGAAGATCCCCAAGGATCAAAATAAGGAACCGAGGGTTGACTATACATACCATGAGATGAATTCCATATAAACATAGGCGCGAGAAGATAGATGATGCGAATACCAAAGATTTTGATGATTTGGTGCAAACCTCCAACTTGGCAATTGTTTCTTGAATCTTCTTCTCTCTTTCGTCTTCATTGCACCACTTGCTTGAGCATCATCCTTTTGAGTTTGAACACTTCCTTTAGGAATCCAAGCTATCCCTTTTTCCTTACGCTTCTCGCACTAAGTTTACGCAACTTCTTTTCTTGCCACTTTGGTAAACCGATTGAGCATATCGGTTTTGTTTCAGATTTTTGGACAGCGGCAGTCCTTTCTTGTTTTTAGGCACTTTCATATTCTTTTGTTCAGATTTGGCACCTACAATATCAATAGATGATCTCCTTGCTTCTTTGTCATATATAGCCGGATTTTTCAGCAATGTAATCGGCTTTTCAATTGTTGCACTCAAATCTGAACTTTCCTTCTTTCGTCCATCATATTTCACACGGTAAACTTGTTTCACCGCTTTCTTCTTTGGTTGAGCTCCGAGACCGATTTTGATCAAAATAGTCATTATAAGATGATATCTTCTTTGAATATCTTGGAGCTGCATACTCTACATAATGTGGCCTAAAATATGATGGAACATGTGCCTCTTCATCAAACCAGCCCCAAGATGAATAAGGAATAAAATATGCGGGTTTTTGTGATGTATAAGACATGGGAATTGGCTGCTCAAAAGGATGATATGTTGCTGCTGCGTGAAATTTGTTGCCTTGCCAATTCCTCTCTTGATACTTGCGCTTTGGAGGCGATTTTGATGGCTGGACCTTTTTTGACTTATTGGCCGTATTTGCCTTGCTTATCTTCTCATATTTAGCTAGAAGCTCTTGAAGCTAAGCTTCGGTCTTCTATCTTTCCGCTTGTAGTGAGCTTTGCCTCCATTAGCATTGTGAGCATCCTTCTTCTTTTCTCCATCTTGATAGATATGCTTTAAAGAAGGATCCTCGGCCGATTTTCCTTGCTCAACGGGATCAATCGACTTACTGCTCTAGTTGGAGAGATTCCACTTGCCCCCGAGTGTCTTCTAAAATAGAGGCGACATTGCTATCCTACGAAACATGTTCAATTTGCACTTTTTGGACAGCAACCTTGTCTTCACTTGAGGGCTCCTCATCTCTCTCTTGAGCACTTGTGTCTTGAACTTTGAATGAATCGGCTATTTCAAGCCGATTTAAAACATTGTTTGCCATCAAGACCAATTGAATCCAATTGGTCTAGTTGTTGAGCTTGAGAAAATCTCAATCGGCCTTTATCAATGGCCGATTGTACCATACGACGAAACATATTGCAACTACAAGTATTATGATCATAAGAATTATGCCACTTGCAATATGTAAGCTCTTCTAAGTTTTTGAATTGATGGCAAAGCATTGTGATCAATGATTCTAATAAAATTATTTTTAAGCAATATATCAAATACATGATCACAAAAAGTAAGGTCAAAGGTGTACTTTGATTTCTTCAACCGATTCTTGTGGAGTCGGTTTTAAAGCTAGGCAAACGAAGGGATCAGATTTGACATCAATCCATTCGGCCACACCTTTGCAACTATTTTTAGAAAGCTTTAAGTTTGACAAACCAACACCATCGGCCTTACCATGTGGCATGATTTGTTGGCCGATAGAATCTGAATTTGTCTCATTTTCAACAAATATAATGCTATTCCTAATCGGTCTTTTCCAACTATTTACAAGGATATCTCTAATAGATGCAGAAATTGAAATAGTTTGACCGGATTGGACTTTAAGCAAAACATTTGTGTCTTGTACCTCGTTGATCATGTTGGAGAGATGTGTATTCTTGATTTGAATGATGTTACTTTCCTTCTCCAAGGAACAATCAACAATAGATGCCGAATTATCCAAAGACGCATCGGCGGTTGTAGGAACCAAAGTCGGTTGGCCGATTGGAAATCGGCTAGGCCAACTGGGCACTAGCAAGAGTGGAATCGGTTTAGCCGACTTAAAAGCCGGCTAACCGGTCGAGGTCGCGGAGATGGTCAATCTCGCTGACTCAAAGATGCGATCGGCCTAGCCGATTGTGTAATCGGCTTATCCGAGGCTCGGAGCAAGCGGGCAACCCTCCTTCGCGGGAGCTTGATCTTCACTAATGACATAGTAATCACTAGATAAACGCACGACTCCTTTAGCTCTGAAAAGTCAAGTCTAGCCGGTTTCGACACTTCTCATGCTTTTACTCAGCAAGACTTGCTTTTTGAGTGCCCCCTAGCAATCCACTTTTGGCCGATGACTCAATTGTAATCGGCCTTTTGCTTTCAAACATACCAAAATTTTCATAGAATAGCTCCACTAATTGCGACCATAAACAAATGTATTCAGGTAAAGATGTAAACCATGTAAAAGCAATACCAGTAAGAGATAAAGGAAAATTTCGAATTTTCATATAGTCTTCATCACCGGCATGTGCAAGAGCCACCTGCAATAGATATGTAGAAATATGTCCGCATGCGAATTTATCATCTTCACCACTGAATTTTTCAAACTTAGGTACCCGCCATCGACTAGGAGATTTGACATAGTCCATAGCTAATATATATGGCTGTGATAAGTAGGTACCTGCCATTTAGAGGAGCCACATGGATTTCTAGTGTGGGCTAAATCTTCTTCAATTCGGCTAGAGCTACAAGTAGCATATGAAGCCGAATCACAAGTAATAGCTTTCTCACACTTTGCTGAATTCTTACTAATTCGGCTTGAATTAGTAGTAGCATGTAAAGCTGAATTGTAAGAAGTATTCTTAATACACCTCGTTGAATTTTCATTGATTCGGCTAGAGTTATATGAAGCCGAATTATAAATAGGAGCATTATCACAAGGTGCTGGATTTTGATAATAATTGGCTAAGTAATTAACATTATCAAAGCCAATTCTCTCATCCACCGGCTTGTCTAATAGTGGAACCACATATTCTGAACTTATAGCCGATGAAAAAGGATTTACATGTTCTATATTGCTAGACGAATCAAAACATAATGAATTTTCAGCAAGCATCGGCTCTTGATCATGATACTCATAACTAGAAGAATTAGCCGATGCAACATATTTAGTATCATCGCTAGTAGTATCAACATGGCAATTTATATCACTTGCAAAATAATTATAAAACTCATCATATGTATTTGCAAGTTGTACCTTGGGCTTGACATAGTCGTAGTACTGCTGTGTTGTAGAATATTGATATTCCTCCATATACAGTGAAGTAAAAGAGTTGAGATTTTCTTTTCTTCTCCCGCAAAAATACACCAACAGATTGTTCTCCACGTGATGCTAAACTGGACGCGTATACTTGTATATATATAATCTAATTTTCTCAACACCACGCTTTGGCGAGAGAGGCAATACACGTACTGATCCAACAACAGCAAGCTGAAACTTTGGCACTTTCACCTTGGGGAAAGCTTCTCCTGTAGATGCAAAATAATAAAGCTATCTGCTTAGCACCACGGTAGCTTTTCCAAACTTGTACGTATGATGCTGTAGTCCGATCCAGACTCCAAGACAATCCCGATTTGTCTGCACAAATCGGTCTAATGCTTGATTCCTTGTCGGATTACAACGACACAAGTTGCAATCGGCTTTGAGGCAAGATTTGTTTGGGGGCAACGCAATCAGCCTTGAAGCCAGATTCTGCAGCGTTTTCGATGGGACAAATAATAAATTAAAATATGGCTGGGGTAAAGTGATTCGGCTGCAAATTTGTAGAGCTGAAGCAATTTTGTTCCCAAGTCACAAAAAGTATGTTGGCCTAAAATAGGTCGGCGCACCACGCGTGGAACTGGGGCCTCGAGGTAGCGCAGGCGACGCATGTACGCAGCGATGAGGCGGCGTGACCGGCAAACCGATCTAGAGATCGATAGACTGATTAGAGCTCGTCGACGGCCGGAGATAACCAGCACCTTACGCGGTGAAGAGCGGCGAGGTTTACGGGCAAACCGGCAAAGGATAATCAACGTGCTTACGGGAACGAAGAACCGGCTAGTTTCCGAGCAAACTAGCAAAGGAGCCGTCAGCCCTAGCTGCGAGGATCTCGTCGAGCAAGGAGGTCGCCGGTTGCCCTAGGTCGGCGGACGAGCCTAGAGCGCCATCCTTGATCGCTGGATCAAGCCATGGGACAACACGGAGCTGCGGGATAGAGCAAGGTAGAAGATAGATTGATCGTGTTGATCGTGTTTGTGTTTTGGGTTCGATTGATTGGATGGGATCAATCGCCGTGATCCTCTCATATATATAGGGGGGTGGTCTTATCCGTAGGAAACAACTCAAAGCATATACGACAAGTTTCCCACATCCAAAATTACCAAAAACGCGATCCGGATCGAGTCGGTCGCACCCGGCACGCGCCGGACGCGTCCGGCGCTTTCCAACAGCGTCCGGCGCGTGCGTCCGGCGCTCGGGGCCGCGCGGACCTTGCGGGCCTGCGTCCGCGCGTCCGGACGCGTCCGCGCTGGCGTCCGGCGCCCTGCGCGCGGAGCTCTGCGCCGCGTCCGGCAGGAAACGGACGCGTCCGGGCGCTCGCGTGCACCCGCGTCGGCGCCTCGGGGTCAGCCTGACCGCCTCACGGGTCGCGTCCGGCGCGCACCAGACGCGTCCGGCGCGACCTGGGAATGCGTCCGGCGCTCGTTCGGCGCCGAAGTTGCCCCGTCTTCGCCCGTTTCGATGTGTCGACTTGTATTTCTTTCTTTTGCCAATTTTGAGTGTCAACGCATGGCATGGCCCCAGGTCCAAAAGGGAATGCAATGCGTCAGCGTTACACGTGATGAGTGCAACGCTCAGTCAAGTAGCTAACGTCAGGTTCCCAGCTCACAAAGTTGGTAATTGCGTCTTTACTCCTTCATTGTACTAAATTATTAACTCTGCTTCAAATTATAACTCCTTTGACTCTAAGTTTGACCACTCATCCGATTTGAAAATTTTATTTCAAACTAGAGTTAAAAGAGTCAAACGAATCAAAATTTGAAACATTCGGAATTCCGGAGCAACAAATGGGAGGGAGCAGTATTATTATTATGTACTACTCCTTATGTTTTAAATTGTAAGTCACTTAGATTTTTTTTTGATACATCTATTTTGCTATACATCTAGACAAACGTAGGATCTAGATGAAGAGTAAAAAATATACATTTATACTCTTTAAGCTTGAGTATCAAACACATATACAAAACATTCATTTGAGCACGATGGCTGAAAAGGCGGATATAACGATGGCCATCACCCGTTGTCAGTCTCTGCACTGGAGCTCTGAATTAGACGGTTTTAATTTCCTGCTGACATATATTAATTAATAACCTACAAGCAATTGTAAATGAGGGTTTTCATTGCACATGTGCCTACAAATTCTAGGAGTAGCGACAGTACGATCCTATTGACATTGACACGTCGATGGGTGTACTCGCTAAATTCTCAAAAGACAAACAAATATCTGTACATATGCATCAACCGAAAGATACAGCTGACGACGACAAAAAAGACCTAGTGTACGTAGGTGTAGTAGGAGTACGATAATTGAGCACAATGGTGGACTTTTCCACTGAGTAGTACTCATGACGACGCAGTCCTGATCAGTTTTTACTGTATGCCAAGTGACGCAGCAGTGTACTCCCTCCATTTCAAAATAGTGTGGTTCTCGCTTCCCGGATAAACAAATCTTGATAATTATATATTAAAATATATAAATATATATGTTAAGTAATTTGTATCATTGAAAAGATCTTTTACATCCCTAGTTTTTTAACAAATTTATTTAAAAATATAAATATTGTACTTTTTTATAAATTGAGTCAAACTTGGCGCAGCAAAATAAACCTGTGACACTTATTTTGGAACGGAGAGAGTCTCCAAAGTAGCATGTGATTTGTGTGTCCAAATATGTAGTACAACTCAAGGTAGAGTAATCGATGCACTTTTTTTTAACTGAGCATCGTCTATATGAAGTTGCAAATTGATCATCGGCTTATAATTATCTAAGAGCATCTCCAACGGTTGGACATTTTTCTTTGCCGTTTTGTTGGAGTTTGCAGTCTCAAAACCATTTCTTAAAAGGGAAAAAAAGGTCATCTCGACGGTTAGGCATTTTTGACTTGCCATTTCCAAAATAATGGACCCACCAAGATTTGTCCGGGATATTCTTTCTTTTCGCGCGCTTCCCGCGGTTCGTCTCCTCTTCGCGCGGGAGATTGCTTTGGCTCCGTCGCCGCCAATTCCGAAGTCGCCTTGCTGGCCGTCGAGATCTGCCGAGTCCTTCGCCGTCTAGTCCTTCGCCGTCGCTGCGATCGATCTCGCGCCGCCTCGCGTCGCTGCAACAAAAGGATGAGGCGATTGTATGCCCTAGGCGGCGTCGCATGGAAGAAGGAGAGGATGCGGCGATGGATCTCTCCTAGGGTGGAGGCGGCGCGCGGTGGAAAGAAAGAAGGGCGTGAAGAAAGGAGCGGCGCGGGGAAGGAAGAAGTCGCGCGGAGAGGAGGAGTCCTCGCGGGAAACTACCGCACGCGCGTGGACGGGGACTCCGGGATTCACGGGATATCAAAATTGCCAAGCCATTGAGCCTATGCAAAAATGCCAAGTTTGGTCCCTCAAATGCCAAGTTTGGCAAAATGCATAAGTCAAATGGCCAACTGTTGAAGAAGCGATTTTTAAGGTTTTTGGCAAATTCTAGAACGCATAACCCAAATGCCCAATGTTGGAGATCTTCTAATGGAGCAAATAGGTTTGATGATGGTTCGCTATATTCCTTTTTTTCTTTTGGTTTCCTATAATCGAATGGACTGATCCTCCATAGGCCTGTTCAAGCACAAGGTAGAATCAGATTAAGGTTGAACAAAACATGAGGCATGAAGTTGTTCAACAAACTTTTACAAAGAAGAGAACTCGTGGTGTCCTCAAAACAAAACAAGCGCCCTAATGGTAGATAGAAGCAGGCAAGCAGCAGCTATAACTAGAGGTGCGCAATCGACGTGAGGTACGGTTCTCCATTCCCATTGTGAAGCCCACTTATAGGAAAATCGATCGATTCCTACCAACATGAGTTGGAATCATAAGGTTTGCTCGAATGTACTCATTTCACTTTAAATGATAAGATGTTTTAATTTTAGTTGGACACATGGATTTTATTTCATATCTACACATAGTGTATAATATGAGTGTAAGTAGCACATGCTTTGTGTGTCCAAATACGTACAACTCAAGATAATCGATGCACTTTTTTTACTGAGCATCGTGTATAACTGAAGTTGCAAATTGATCATCCGCCTTATAATTATCTAATGGAGCAAATTGGTTTGATGGTTCGCCATATTCCCCCATATTCCCTTTTTTTTTTTTTTTTTTTTTTTTTTTTTTTTTTGCTTTCCTAGAATCGAATGAACTGATCCTCCATAGGCCTGTTCAAGCACAAGGTAGAACCAGATTCAGGTTGAACAAAACATGAGGCATGAAGTTGTTCAACAAACTTTTACAAAGAAGAGAACTCGTGGTGCGCAATCGACATGAGGTACGATTCTCCATTCCCATTGTGAAGCCCACTTATGGGAAAATCAGTCGATTTCTACCAATATGAGTTGGAATCACAAGGTTTGCTCGAATGTACTCATTTGACTTTAAATTATAAGATGTCTTAATTTTTAATGGACACATAAATTTTATTTCATATCTACACATAGTGTATATCTGAATATATAATAAAAGTCACCTTTTATTTAAAAATATGCCTTAGGTAAGGTCGTGAAAAAATAAAGTAAAAGTTACGTATTCAAGAAAGCTAAAATATTCTACCATTTGGAAAAGAAGTATTAACTTCGGCGGATAAGAATCACATCGTTGCTTGATTATTTTCACCGCTAGAATCAGCTAATAAGAATCCGATCAAAACAATGCCACGTGCAACAAGTACCTCCGTACGTTTCATATTTGACCTAGGGAAGTGGTATATGAAACTGAATTTTCGCTTCATTGAGTCCTCACCTAGTACTACTGCGTTCCATATTGACCTGGAACGGATCGCAACCTCCTGGCCCCGCGTCGCCCGGGCGACACGGGCGGCGACACCGTTGCTCCGTGCAACACCACCTCTCTCCCTCATGTGTCCCCTCGCCGCCGCCGGAGCGTCTGCCGGAGGCCGCGCAGCCCATGAGGATAGTGGCGGCGAGGCTCTATTTCTCTTCCTTCATCCTTCTCTCATCTCTCTGTGGTGGGCTCTTCTCGCGGTGGTGGTCTCTACTCCGGCCGCCGATGATCCACGGCGCGGGCGGGGCTGGATCCAGCTATTCCGATGCGATCCGGCGACCCCGGCAAGGATGGTGCCGAGGAGGCACGAGCTCAGGTACGTGGCCAGATCCGAAGTTGGGGGCGACGGGCCCCGCCTGCATCTCGGGGCGATGGTGGGCTGGCCGGCCCTGCTGCGCTGAAGGCGATGGTGGGGCTGGCACGGCCAGAGCCGGCCAGCGGCGATGGGCGCAGCCAATCGGGCCGGCTCGTGCGTGACAGCGTTGGCGTCGGCCGTGCAAAACAGCAGAGGTTGTGGACGCAGCAACGACCCGGCGTGATTCGACACTGCGGTACAACTGCTTCTACTCGCACGGCTGGGCGGCGGAATCCGCTCGTGAAGGCTGTGTGGCGCGGCGGCTGGTCCGGTGACGAACATATCGGCGTGCAGGAAAGAGGCACGGCGGGGGCACCAACTCGAAAAGACTACCGTGGTCGTGGTCCTGGCGTGTGAGCCGCCATGTATGTGCAGTAAGGGATGCGATGTTCTGGCGAAAGCATTTTTCAACAATCTTGCTAGTGGCGATGGCGGCGGCGCTCTATGGCGTCGTTCTCCATGTTGGGGCGTCATCTTGGGCTCCATCCTACTGCGAGAGGGTTCTCACAGGTGAAAACCTTGTCCATATCGGGGCCAGTGGCGGCACCACCGGTGTCGTTCCTCCTTGGAGCGCCGTCTTTTGTGACCCAACTCGGCTTTGACATCGGTGACTATGGATGCGGGAGACTGCTTTCGGTGGTGGTGTAAGGCGGCCTTTGCGCGATCGGCATCGTGCGAGGAAGGTGAAGTCCTAGTTGAGGATTCAAACTTGCGGTGTCAACAACGGAGGAAGGCGATCGGGGAGGAGGGCGTTGGCGTGGCAATTCGAGGGCCTTACATATGTTGATAGTGGACCACGAATTTGGTAAAGGCCGGCGTGGGAGGCGCCCATGAAATTGGCAAGTAGGTGACATGGGAGGTGTTGACGGCGGTTTAGAGTACAAAGATGACTGCGTGATTGAGAGGTCTTCGACTGGCGCTGGAGGACGTGTGTAGCACTTATTCTTTTCGATGAGGCAACTTGGTCCGGAAAGTTTGGTAGACGTGCCTTTTGTATGAGTTTGCGTGGGTTTAAAGTGACGTGTTGTAATAAGAATTATCATATCGTTGGTCGTCGAGGAAAGGCGGGATATTAATACTAATGCCTTAGGGTGTGAATTCGCCACACGTTCAATAAGCAGAGGCAAGGGCCACGAAGACCTAGACAAAATCTAAGTCTTGCACTAAAAAATAAAATAAAAAATATGCTAGGTAGAGAAGATTGAAACCGTGTGTTTTTTTACGCTGCGGATCGTTCATCAGTCATCATAGTTTAGCAAGACTAGACTGCAGGCGACAGAGGTCAGCTGCGCGGATGATATGGATGCGATGCATCGGCATTACCTGCTTGTCATCTCCCGTTGAGTTCTGATTCGGCCCGGCCGTTTATTTCCATGTACTCAGTCCTCACTCCGGTAAGCAAGCTGTCTGCATGTGACGTTTCCCGGCTGCTTTCTCGACTTGTTTACGTTTCTAGTTTTCTGCTTGAAACGTCATAATGTTAACCAGGGCAGCAGTAGGGGGTGCTTGTATTTCCCCGGAAGCTAGTAGGTTTAGGTCTGATGCTGATGGCTCAGAAACATGAGGATTTGCAAGGTTTTTTTTTTTTTTGACAGAAAGGATTTGCAAGGTTGACGTGACAAAAATGGATAAACTTAGAGCATCTTTGGTAGAGCTCGCAGAGCATAGGCTCTGGTAAACATATAGTTTTCTACTTAAAAATAATTTTATATATGCTGACCTTGTAAAGTGATCCTCTTAAATGGACTAGCAAACTAGAGCGCTGAGAGTTGGAAAATATAGTGTCTCGTAATTTACTCCATGCATAGAGTCATTATATACATAGAGTTTATCCTAGAGAATCATGAAAAATACCCTTTTAAAAAAGATAATCATGAAAAAGAAGCACTTTTACTCAGAGAATCATTTCTCATAGAAAATCAGCATCAATAAGAGAAGCTCTACTAAGACGTGATGACATGTTTGTCATCACGTGGTTGGTGGTGGGGGCTGGCTATGGCTATGTACTCGTGTGTTGTTTCACAATAGTCACATTTGGACCAAGTAAAATAATTTTTTTACGGTAACAAGTAAAATAATTTCATTAAACTTTTGATGCCACTGTAACCACGAGATATTTTGATTTATCTTAGGGAGGTGATTACATTCTAGAACATTTCTATATGCACAACACTTAGAATGAATGAAGACGCTCACGCAGCCCAAAACGACATTCATTGTGGGACGGTGGGAGTACTTCATTGTCATTCGGAAATGATCACTTTTTTTTGAGAAAAGAGGAAATACTTATTTGGTACCCACACACAACTTTAAAAACTCGCTACTGCTACATTTGCAATAGCCATATCAGCTGCAGTAGATACTAATAGTCTGTTTGGCATAGTTGTCGAAGCCATTCGAGAATTCACAAAGTGGTGAAATGTTAGCTCAGCCAGGCACGGAGAACATGACATGCTTGATGAACCCAGGTACTAGCACGTCTATGATACCGGATCTCATCATAGTTGGGATGATCCATGATTCGCTGTGATACCTCCAATACGAAAGCCTCCGTGGAAGAATTCAAAGAAAAATTATCAAAGCCCTGATCAAATGTCAGTCCTTCAAGCGTGATGCTCAAAAACCTGAGGTACATGAGTTTCCTAGATACCAACGGTGTTTTGACCGTCTCACTTTCGGAATGCACACCAAGAGTTTCAAGATTTTGCTTGCTAAAAGCAAGCTCAGAACGACTGCAACAAATATGGCTTTGACAGTCAATATAAAGCTTATTCACTTGCAATGCTTTCCCAATTGAGAGTTGTACGTGTTGACTACTTCCAAAGCGAAAACTGGATAGATTTGGAGCTGTGCTCTTTATTTCTTTCAGCTTACTGCAATCAGACACCGATAAATGGGTTAGCTGCGTAAGGCAAGGTACCTTCAAACAAACTATCTCACAGCAACAATTGAGGTCCAAGGATTCCAAAGCCAGGG
The DNA here is from genome assembly GCA_018135685.1 of Themeda triandra. Taxonomy (NCBI): domain Eukaryota; kingdom Viridiplantae; phylum Streptophyta; class Magnoliopsida; order Poales; family Poaceae; genus Themeda; species Themeda triandra. The sequence continues at coordinate 41,370 of JAENPR010001086.1, forward strand.
TATCGGAAAGAAGGTTTGTGAGCTCATCTCCTTTAATATATACCAAAAACATGTCTAATCTCGTCAAGCTACTGAAGCAATGAAGACCAGCTGTAGGATGAAAGGCACATTCCTCTAGGGAAAGATAGCGAAGGGACTCTGCATTGCCATGTGATAAAATTGACAATGGGAATCTGTACTTCTTATTGCCCGCAAAATTTTCAGTCAGTTCAAGTGTGAGTTCTTCAATCTCTGGTGTTACAGCACTCTGAAGCCAACTGTCAAGATAACGACGGTACCTCGCATTGTGATTTGGAGCATCCAAAAGTTTGAGTGTTTTCAAATTATTGCCCAAGCGGCTTTTCAGAATGTGGTCAACTATTCTGCAGAAATCTTTTGCTATTTCATCATCCTTTCCACAAGCATTATTACTCAAACCCAATATTTCATTACTGAAAGTGAGGTTATGGCGGGTTCTCCAGGAACATAGAAAGGATCGACACACACAGGCGACTCGAGCAGCATCTCGCAATGGCATTAGCGAATGTATATGACGCCAGATGTCCGATGGAAGGAATGCCGGCCCTGGATACCCGTTTTCTTCAATGTGACAAATAGTGTCTTCATGGCAGAGACAGACCTTACTTTCCACCTGTGAAGAAATCAATCCATTTCTATGGGGTTGGATTTGGAACCGACGCCGGGGCCATCGCCAGCGCCGATCCATGGACATGAGACGCCTGAGCACAAGCCGCCCCATGTTGCCCCTGAGCCGGAATTTGCCTGACTGGAATCCTGCAGACATCTCTCGGTATCCTGCCACAAAGCAAAGCTGTGGTGGGATCTGGAGCAGGACGACTTTGGTTATGTTTTCTTGATATGTTGGTGGGATATATCTTCTAAAGCAGAAGGATTGATCTAAGTTTTCCACATCTGTTGGTGGGATTGATCTATGTTTCGGAGCACAATGATTTGGGGCCGGTGGGATCTGGAGATTGGGGTTTATTTGTGTCCGATTGATAAGGATATATAGTCGGTAAGAGGGAAATATCTCCGATTCCGACCCCGGTTATGCGTCATTGAAGTGGCCGAACAAGAAGCGGCCCAGTCTCTTTGACACTGACGCATAACCACTAACTGGGCCAGGCTATTATGGCACACAATTACAAGTGGCCACGTTATCCATCCAACCTGATCCTGTTGTGCTGGGCTTATTTGGCACGACTACTGGTTAGCCCAAATACACAAGTTATTAACACGGCCGCGCCACAAGAAAGTGCTCAAAAAAAAAAAAAAGTTGGAGATGGACCTAACCCAACATTGGCAAGTGTTCAGTTCACTCAGTGTAGTTAATCTCAAAGAATTTGCTAACAAAAAAGTTAATCTCAAAAAAAAAGTTCACTCACTGTAGTTGTACTTGCATTTTTTTTAGATAATGGAAAACACAGTCGGGACTCGGCGTCTATTTTATTTTAGATAAAGATAAAGAGAAAAATGGCTCAACCTTGTAAATAAGAGAATTAGATCGCTTATTAAAAACATTCGTGTATCTAAATAAACTTAAATTTTGTGCATTTTTTAAATTTAATTGGATTTGTAGCACTCGGCGTCTATTTTATTTTAGATAAAGAGAAAGGAAAAAAATGGCTCAAGCTTGTAAATAAGAGAGTTAATCACTTATTAAAAGATTTGTTTATCTGAATAAACTTAAAATTTTATGCAATTTTTAATTTAACTGGATTTATAGAAATATTAGCAACATCTGTGTACCTAAATAAACCTGTATAAAAGTATATTTAAGAATTTATCTAGGAGTACTATAGGAGTAGACATTAATAAACTTTTTAATATATATTCAGTAAAGTTAAAAAATGCTTTCGAGACGTGAAAAGGACACTGGGACGGATCGAGTATACTACGCCCAGAACACCTGCACAAAGATTTTTGGCAGGCAGGTTGCAGCGACTTGTATCCGCACGTGGCCAGCCCCGTTGTTTACCATTGTTGTGCCATAGGCCTCCCACGACAGAAGAAAGGCCAGAGAGTCTGAAGGATCAAAGAAGCCAGAAGCGCACGCACTGCAGCAGAGCCCACATGACATGCTCCACCTGATCTGATGCTCATCATGTGCTCGCTCGAGCATGCAGGCACACGGCCGAACCTGGCCGCGGAAATGCGCAAGGTTCACTCTCGCTCGCCACTCCTCACGCGGTGGCGGTGCAGTGCCACTGTGCCAGTGCGCAAGGACGGTACACGGGCACAGCAAAGCACTGCTGTAATTTCCTCCTCCTTTGAACGCGGTGTTTTTATGCAATTTCCCTGTAAAATTAAACTGAATTCGTTATTATTCGACGGTTCCGTGAAACTAGTGCGTCCTACGTCTTCCTTTCCGGACCATTTTGTTTTGCCCGTGCATGCTGACGTGCACGATGCACCAGCAGTCTAGCACGGATCATGATATTCCCCTCTGCACACAGGAGGTGGTTGCGATGCACACTACTCGGTGTCGGGGAGAGAGACGGCGAATCCAAATCGGAATCGGGGAGGCCGAATCGCGTGCGGACGCCAGCAACGACGGACGGACGCACGGACGGCCGGGGTTTCTTGCGGCGGCAATTGCATCGCATCGCCACGGTAGCGATCCGATCCCTGAATGAGCAGTGTCGAACTCTCGCTGCAGCTGCAGTTCGAGAAGGCACGCCTTCGAATTCGAATTCGAGCCGAGAAGGTCATCGGCGTCGGCGTCGACGTCGACTGTTGCGTGCCGGCACTCACAAGCATCTCTGATCTCTTACCATTGTGTGTTGCCACTTGCCTGCTACCGCAGAGGATCCTCGCGCGGGCATCATCTCATCATCGTCTCCGTCATCAGTGATGATTCAGTGGTCACCTGACTCCACTTCAGCAGCCTCGGACCATCAGTAGAAGCATCGTGTGAGCCGAGCACTCCCACTTTCGCCAAGAATTAATAATTAATTAGCCCTAAAGCTCGCAGGATCATTGTGTCTGTTCCACCACTAAAGAAGTCCCACTCTACTAGTAGCAACGGAATGGCTCACCTCTCGCAATCAGCAGGACAGCCGGGCCCACACGTCAGTGACCAAGACGCCGCCGCAAGCCCGCACTGACCATCCCCTCGCCGCCCCCCGGCGGCTTCTGGCTTGTTGCTGCCGTGCGGGGTTGATGGGGGCCGCGCGCACTTCAACGCGCCGTGCTGACGTGGCGCCGGCGCGGCGCTGACGCCCGGGCCCCACCGCACCGCTTTATAAATAACCAAACCAGCACGCCCTTGGCCCCCTCGTCTCTTCTTGCTCCATCCCACCGCACTGGTACTGCGCCGGAAGAGCAGAGGCGGCCGGCAGCAGTGGACGCCGGCGAGCCCTAGCCTAGCCTCCGTGTCCCGGTCGGCGAGGTGAGTGAGCGGCTCAGCTCGACGGACGGCTGGCGCCTGCGTGCGCGCGTATCGGATTCCGCGATTGCCGCTGACTTCCTTTTTTTTTTTGTTTTCCTTAAATCGGGGTGGATTTTTTGGCAGGTTAGTTGGCGGGTGGATTCGATGGCGGTGGCGTCGCGGCTCGCGGTCGCGCGGGTGTCGCCGGACCCGGCGGCGGCGGCAGGGAGGGGAGGCGGACGAGCGGGCTAGCGGTGGTTCGGTTCCCGCCGGCCGCCAGGACGGGGAGGAAGACGCGGGCGGGGCCGTCGCGGCGAGTCCCCCACGGAGGAGGCCGTGCAGATGACGGAGCCGCTCACCAAGGAGGACCTCGTCGCCTACCTCGCCTCCGGCTGCAAGCCCAAGGAGAATTGGAGGTCAGATAAAGCTTCCATATGCTCCTCCTTTTTCTTATTTTATTTGTTTTGGTTCCTATACTGTGTCAGAGTGGGGGAATGTTTGACGTGGACGCGTAATCCTTTTGGTTGTTTCATACGTATGGTGCTTTCTTATAACCAACGACGCTGTGTAGTTCCAAAATTGAGGTTACTTTCAATTGCTAGTGGGAGTGCCAAACATTTCAGATGGATTAGTTCCTTTTAACGATGAGTCGTGGGCAGGCTCTAGCACGTACTGTGTACTAGGATGAATTCATGAGTGTGGTGATCACTTGGCCACTGTTTTTATTTTGTAATTATGTTCAAGTTCATTTAGCATCGACAATTCTGGTATTTATTGAAGCTGTCCCTGTATTTTCCTTTTTTTTTAAAAAAAAAGGAAAGTGTATTTCAGTTGGCTGTACAGTTTATCCCCAAAAGTAAACGTCTGTCCTTTACAGAATTGGCACGGAGCATGAAAAGTTTGGTTTCGAAGTCGACACATTACGCCCGATAAAATACGATCAGATTCGCGACATTCTGAACGGGCTCGCTGAGCGATTTGATTGGGACAAGATAATGGAAGGAAACTATGTTATCGGCCTCAAGCAGGTACTGTTCCATTCTGCTCCTTCTCTTTTGTATGAACATGGCTGCTATATATCATCCACCAACAATTGAAATTGGATGGAAAGGGTGTTGCCTGTCATTTCGACGTGTCCCTCTCACTCATATGCTTTAGATGACACAGCTTAACAGAAGGTTGTGCAGGTCTATCTTTGTAACCTGACTTGTTCCTATGGATGTAGGGAAAGCAAAGCATCTCACTAGAACCTGGAGGCCAATTTGAACTCAGTGGCGCTCCTCTTGAAACGTTACATCAAACTTGTGCTGAGGTCAATTCACATCTTTATCAGGTAACTTTCTCTTACTGACATTGCATTCCTTGTACAGCATCTTGCAGAAACTATGATCTTAGCTCTTCTGTATTTTTACTTCATATAATATAAGACTGTACATTCTTTTGCCAGAGATGATACAATACCAAACTCATTGTGAACCAAATGTTTACTGACACCCCTGCCTCCTTACCGTGATAATTCTGTTGAGAACTATACCTTTAACTTGAACACCGTGGAGTTACTTTGTAGTTTTGTAAACACGCTGACTAGGGTCTCATGGGAAAATGTTCAAAATTTTATGGCACCAGCACTACATTGTATTGTCCCTGCAAGACCTATGCATTTCAGTGCAATTAGGTATGACCTCAAAGTGTGCCTGTTCTTGCAGGTCAAAGCAGTTGGAGAGGAAATGGGAATAGGATTTCTTGGGCTTGGCTTTCAGCCGAAATGGGCGCTGAGTGATATACCAATAATGCCAAAGGTAATTCTAGCCTTTAACCTTGTAAACCTTTTTCTAACTTCGTTTTTGTTTGTTCCTGGACAACCCATCATGTTTGTTTCAACTTTTAAGCATACTATTCTTGATACTTAAATAGTTAAATAAGATGCTATCACTAGAAATGATGTCATGGTACATCTCCCATTTCGGACACAATAATATAGACTTGCTACTTGCTAGTTACCCAGTCAATGCTGAGCACTTAGGGGGAAAAATGACTGATAACTCATACTGTAGCCTTGTTTAGATATGCCTTAGGCAAAGACTGTTACTATTTCGTGTAAAATCTGACAAAAACAATCATTGGTTTGTAGGGAAGATACGAAATAATGAGGAATTACATGCCTAAAGTTGGTACTCTTGGCCTTGATATGATGTTCCGGACATGTACTGTGCAGGTGAGCATTTTCAGAACAACATCACTCTCCATTTGAGTGATACTCAATGATACTTGAAACTCTCTATGACATAAGTTGATTCACTAAAGAAGTTAACTGATTTATATTATGATAATTTTGACTGAAGTCCATTCTTCTATGTCCAGGTTAATCTTGACTTCAGTTCAGAACAGGATATGATAAGGAAATTTCGCGCTGGCCTCGCATTTCAGCCTGTGGGTATTTTTATTGTCTTCTATGATAATTTATTTGCTGTTCTCAAATCATCCTGTCTTGTTCATTTAACAGATTGCTACTGCAATATTTGCCAATTCCCCTTTTAAAGAAGGAAAACCAAATGGATATCTCAGCTTAAGGAGGTATTTACTTGGTAGCCCTTCAGGACATACATAAGTTAATGTCATTATGTGCAGTTATTAACACAGGTACCCTTATCTGCAGCCAAATCTGGACAGATACTGATAACAACCGTGCAGGGATGCTCCCTTTTGTCTTCGACAATTCATTTGGGTTAGCATTCCTTTTGAACTCCGCCCTCGCCCCCACCTTGAGTGCCAGTAATTTGATTGATTGCCCCATTTCCTTTAAAGATAGTTTCCATGTGAAACGGTCCTAATTATATTTTCTGGTTTGGGGTGCAGGTTTGAGCAATATGTGGATTATGCACTAGATGTCCCCATGTATTTTGTGTACCGAAATAAAAAGTATATTGACTGCACTGGAATGTCGTTTCGGGTATATTTCTCTCCTTGATGTCCTTTTACTTCTGTAGTTCTGTGTTTTAATGTTTTAGATTTTTTTTTTAACTCTCCATTTATTTTGCAGGAGTTTATGCAAGGAAAGCTCCCACAGGCTCCTGGGGAGTTGCCTACTCTTAATGATTGGGAGAACCATCTAACAACAATTTTTCCTGAGGTTACCCTTTTATCCCTTTACATGATGTCGTATCTGTCGTTGCTATTTATCGCAATAACTCTTGTCCTCTGTATTGTGCTTGCAGGTTAGGTTAAAGAGGTACCTTGAGATGAGAGGTGCTGATGGTGGCCCATGGAGGAGATTGTGTGCACTGCCTGCATTTTGGGTTTGTAATCTTCTTTCCTTTGACTTTGTTTTGTATTTCTGTGCACTGCCTCTGATGACCACTAGTTAATATGAATATGGGCTCTCTACAGTATTAGTTTATTTCTAGTTTTTGCTAGAAGTTTTAATCAGAATTTTACTTTATGCGAGTGTACAGGTTGGCCTGCTCTACGATGAGGAATCGTTACAAAGCATTTTGGACATGACTTTTGATTGGACAATGGAGGAAAGAGAGATGCTAAGACGGAAGGTATCTCAAAATAATTGTGCACTCACTCCTTCCGCACAATGTTGATTTTTCTTTTCCTTTTTTTCCCTTTTTGTTGGTGGCTCATTTTGGGTTTCAACTCTATAGCCTAAGCCAACTTGCTTGGGACTAAAAAGGTCTTTTTGTTGTTGGGCACAGAAAACATTCTTGATAGGAAACTAAAGTTTGGTTTGCCTCACAACCACAATTGTCAAATAGAACTTCACCATATTCTTATGATTAGAAATTGTCTATTATAGATAAAAGAATAAAGTCCAGCAGATTTATTTAGTTTTGCTGTGTTACATTCATCAGGTACCTGTGACTGGTTTGAAGACACCATTTCGTGATGGATATGTAAGAGATTTAGCTGAGGAAGCTCTAAAACTGGCCAAGGTTAGTAAATTAGAGTACTTTGCTATGATTAATTATTTTTCCCCAAAGTAAGGCCAAGTTGAGAGAAGTCTTTGTAATAATGTTTATGTTGTCCTAACCCCAGAAAGGACTGGAAAGAAGAGGATACAAGGAGGTTGGTTTCCTTAGAGAGGTTGACGAAGTGGTGAGAACAGGTAATGCTATTCAGCATCCTCTTGTGACTGATCATATTTTTAGCTTTGCTGCCACCAATCAAATTGTTCTGTTCCTGAAGATCCTAATTAGCTTACCTTGCTACAGGAGTGACACCTGCTGAGAGGCTTCTGAATCTGTACGAGACGAAGTGGCAACGAAACGTAGACCGTGTTTTCGAGCATTTGTTATACTGATGATGACGCCGCCAACGCTGGACAGAGCCTGTAGATGTACCCTAATACAAAACCTCATCTTGATTCATTCAACGCCTGAGTCGGAAGGGCTCAGTTGAGGCACAGGAGCACAGCTTTTGGTTAGTTGTTGACGGGGGAACTGCTGCACAGCCCGGTGCTGTGCCTACAAATAACTTCGCTTGGAACATATCACTGTGTTTTGACTTCACCCCCTGTCTGTCTCCAGGGAGATGGAACAAACCACTGTTTGTACCAGCCCTTTTTGTTTTTCTTCAGAGATGAAAATGCCGTATGGAAAATAAGTCCATCTTCTGTACGATGGGTACTGTTTGTTTCTTCTTTTTCCCCTTCATTCAGGATTGTTGGGAATGTTTGTCCGGGGTTAACATGCTAAAGCAATTTCACAGACGATAAATAAACTGATGGTTTGATCCGGAATCTACAATTTTGCAAGCCCTTTTGTACCCTTTTCCTAGCCAAAATCACTATTGGGCGTGTGTGTGTTTCTAACTGCTCAACTTGAAGACGAGCTTCGCTACAGATAGCAACGTCCATGTGCCTACAAAGAGCCCTGTTTTTCTAGCGCTTGATCCCTCAGGCGCGTCTGTTAGGATGTCAGTCTCTGCACTTAAACAGAACGGCAAACGTAAACCCAACCTGACATGCCGGTGTGACATGCCGGTGTGTCGAGTTGGGCTTGAGCCAAAGGTTTTGGTCCAATCTGTTGTCAAAAAAGGAAAAAAAAAGGTTTTGGTCCAATCATTTTTTTTTCTGACCCAATCTAAACCTAACCTGACTCAATTTTTGATCAGGTCTAGGTATACACGATAACTTTGTACTTCTTCCATTCTAAATTATAGTTCACTTTAGCTCTTTTGATTTATTCATTTTTTATATATCTGACATATTATTTATCTAGTTACATAGAAAGATAGATAAATCAAAAAAGTCAAAGTAAACTATAATTTGGAACAGAGGAAGTATTTGACATTTGTGCTTGATGTTTCTCTTATAGGGCTTATTTGGAACGTAAAAATCATGTAAAAGTTCCACAGACCACGTACACCACATTCGTGTTGTTCGATGGGCAGAAAACGTTCCACCCAATTACATGAAAAATTCCAACCATAATATGAACTAATCGAACGTGTAATCACCACTGTGCCTGCAAAGTTCGAGTTTGAACAAAAACTTGCACGAGGAGAAGATAAAGAGAAAATGAACGTGTGAGTTCTTGTTCGACTTAAATTTTGCGCACATATATTATGTCCATAGTCCACCAGAACTCGTGTGTACGTGTACGTATGCGTGTGTAAGTTCATGGGCCTGCTCTTGTGTTGCATTGGGCTCAGCGCCGGGCAGCTCCACACATTGTTGATTTCCGCATGTGCATGGCTGTCCGCATCACCGTTTTGCCGACCAATAATATTATTTAAATAAATATAAAGTAAAATGAGTACCATGTTTATCTTTAAAAGTAATTCGTATTCAACTTGTAAATTTATTTATTTGCATGAATATGAGAATTGTCCCATTCGGATTGTCATAAAAAGTTATATGTTTATGAAGCTGAACACTTCGGACAATTGGAAGTGTACCATACAGCAGATTAGAGAATCGAAGATTAATTCACCGGGCAGGACTTGCGCCTGTATTTTGTTATTCTACCGGGTGAACTATCCAAAAGATCGAGTACCCTAGTCCCTATCATAAAAGCATGTAATTATGCGTTGCACGTCAAAAAAAAAAGTAATTTACGTTTGACTAAATTTTTAGTAAAAGTGTATATTTATATTTATGTCCTCAATTTTTTTATGAAAATACATTTTGTAGCGAGTCTAATAATATTTATTTTATATTAGAAATATTGATATTTTTTATAATTGGTTAAACTTAAGATAGTAAAATATTTTTTCGGACGGAGGTAGTACATTGCTACACCTCATCAGTAATATCACAAGTGGTTATTGTCGTGCAACTCACAAAAATTGCTTGGTTGTATCCACAAATTAAGGGCTCTCGAATTACTACGAGATAACTTAAAAGATAATTTTTTATATTTGTTACCTTATGTGGCCCTGCATGTGGGATTACTTATGAGACAATCTCAATGCACTTGTCATAATAAGATTTTTTCTTCGATGTAGAGATATGGGGTGAGGAGAGAAGAAAGAGATGGTTGTTTCACGGAACAAACACCTTATCATAGGCTAAATTTATGATCATGAGACAATTATACTTCACTATTGTGGTTACCATGCAACTAATAATATTTTTTTTATATATACTGTACATAATAAGGAAGTAGAATTATTACTGAGACAACTTAAATAGAATTACTATGAGACAACTTACAAACACCGATGTACTTGTCTTTCCAGAGTGTATGCACAGATGTAGATGTACGTATGTACTGTATATATAGATAGAAGAAGAATAGAAGATGGATGTTTTTGACCGATTTCGAGACGCGTACGGTGTCCAATGCCAATCCGACCCGAACGACTAATGGCGTACACTTTGCCTATAAACTCGCGATGCCGCCCATCTTTCGTGCATTGTGTTCCTTTTTCCTAGCTTCCTATACCATGGCTCCATCGAGCCGCGCTGCCGCGCCGCCGCCGACCCACAACCTGTGTTTTTTTTACCGGTGGCGTTGAACCGACCGGACGCGGCCGGAACCGGTAAACCGGCCGGTTAGTCCGGTTTACCGGAAAAAACCGCCCGAATTCAAATTCGAATTTGAAAGGCCCAGTTGTGGGGTTTATACCGGTAAACCGGCCGGTTTGTCCGGTTTACCGCCCGGTTTGAGCGGTTTGAGCGTTTTTTTAAAATTCAAATTTATTTTTTTTTTAAAAAAATGCTAAAAAAATTCCTAAAAATACTTCATGATTTGTAGAATCCAATGATGTCAAAATTACTCAAATTTGAGTGTGTTTAGTATATTTTTCGACCTTCATGATTTAATGGGCCTTCACGGCCGGCTGTGTATTTTTTTTTTCTTTTTTTCAAACTTCTAAACGTCTAAATAAATATTAAACGAACTCAAATTTAAAAAAATTTTACACCATTGGGTTCCATAATTCAAGAGCTATTTTTAGGAATTTTTTCAGCATTTTTTTTTCAAACTTCAAATTTGAAATTTGGGCCGGTCCGAACCGGACCTAACCGGAACCGGACCGGCCCGGTAAGGTCGGTAACCGCGGTTTACCGCGGTTTACCGACCGGTAAAAAAAACGCTGCCCACAACACGAAAGGGTGGCTATCCCGTTGTCGCCGCCCACCAAAAAACCGAAAAGGCAGCAGCCGGTGCGCCGTTGATCCTCTGGCCACGATGCCCGACGACCTGCTCTTCGACGCAATCTTCTCCCTGGTGTTGTCGGACGCCGGCGACGTCGCCCGCTGCGCCGCCGTGTGCAGGCGCTGGGGACGCATCATGGCCGCGCACGAGGCCGCCATCGTCCGCGCTCTGCCGCCGCCCGATCGGTTCCTCCCTCACCTCGCCCTCGGCTTCTTCCACGGGGGGCAGCGTGACCTCAGCAGCACCAGGCGGAGGCAGCCGTCTGCCCAGGCGCAGACGACGGACCCGTGCCTCATCCCGACGCCGTCCGCCTCCGTCCTCCTAGGCTCGCCGTTCCCGGGCCTTCCTGAGGGCGGTGACGCCGCCGACAGAAGCGGCGGCCTCTTCCACCACGCGCGCCCGGTGGCGTCCCGCGGTGGCCGCGTCGTCTTCGAGCTCCGGAGCAAGACCCGTGCCGACGGCGTCGCCCTCAGCGTGTGCAACCCGATGACGGGGGACGTGGCCATCGTCCCATCCCTCGCCGGCGACGACTTCCCCGGGCACGACTACGCATGCACGGTACTCACCGCCGACGACCTCCACGACGACGCACAACCGGGATCGTCCTTCTTCAGCCTTGTCCTAGTCTACAACCGCCGCAGCTTCACGGCTCTTCGGTGCTACACCTCCGACGACGCCGGCGGCAGCGGCGGCTGGGGCCCGGAATTCAGGAAGCCCGGCGCCCAGATTAGCGGCCACGAGCTTCACGGACTAGGTCCGGCCGTCGTGCTCCGTGGGGTGGTCTACTGGCCCATCATGTTCGCCGCAGCTCTGGCCGTGCGGCTAGACGTTGGCGCCGCGCCGGCGGTCATGGACGTGCACGTCGTGCCTTACATGATGCGGGACTCTTTACCGGACTGGAGGCTGCTCGGCTCGACGCCGGACGGGATGCTGAGCTACGTCAGCGCCGGCGTGGCGGGGGACGAACTCAGCTTCAACGTCGAGACCTTGGACGTGAGCGCGGCGGCGGGTGCCGAGTGGGTGCGGTGCGAAACCATCAACCTGACCCAACTCACGGTGCCGACGGCGACGGAGCTCGAGCTCAAGATGCGGTGGCTCGGCGAGAAGAGCGGCACGCTCTTCTTCACGATCGGGGAAGGCTGCTGCACAAGCGGCACCTTCGCGTTGAACCTCGCGACATGGTCGGTCGACAAGCTGGCCGACGGCGTCGAGTGCAACTCCTGGAGGAGCCTGTGTGGGTACGAGATGGACCCTACCGCACTCCTTGCGTCCATCACAGCTCGCTTCAATTAATTACTATGGAAATTCTACCCATCGACCTGCACCCCGTACGCATGCCACGTGGCCCGCCGCATCAAGTCACTCGTCCTGGAACATTGAAAATCGAGCCGACGTCGACCATCTCCGGAGACGACGGGATGCACTGCATCCATCTCCGACTGGAGGCCAATGGTTTTTTTTCTCTCTAATACGCATAGTGTGTATATCAGTATATCTTTGTATTAGAAAGAAAAAGTTTAATTAATTATGTACAAGATGCCGTTGCCCGCAGGTCAATGGTTTTATCTTTCATTTTCTTGTTTTGTTCCAAATTTAACTATTTTTAAAAAAATGGTTTCGTCATTTGTGCAGACATAGGAATGTTTGCCGCATGCAATTGGTTGGATTTTTTTAGAACGTTTAGAATTTCTCTATTCTTTTTTTAGAGTGTCCACTTAGGATCCTAGGTGGCTTATTAGCTTTCATATGTAACGTGATCATCGTCGTCGTAGCGAACTCGGTGAACTGCTGGAGGCCGGCACCTGAGGTGCTGCTTGCTTGGCAACTCAGCCGCGGTTCCCGCAGTAGCGAGCGACATGTTTGTTTGCCACGTCGGCGGCGTTAGTTGATGGACGCGCGTCGCAACTGGCAGAACTCGATACGATCGTCGTCAGAGCTCGAATTCAAAGCTTGCATTGAGCTTTCATTCTGTGACTTGAGCTTTCCGGTCATCACATTTTGGAATCAAAGACAGCCATGCATTTCCAGTCTTTGATTTTTGGCCTTAACCATATCCGATCTATGAGCTCGTGTTGTATCCGTTCGGTTCCTTCCGTGAAGATGATCAGCACATATCCTAGCTCAAATCAAAACAAACGGCAAAAGTTCTAACGCTATGAATCGAAAGACCCCGTGATTTCAAGAGAGGGGGAAGAGGAGAAATGGAGAACAATGGACAGCCGAAAATCAAGTTGGCTGTCAATTTTTGCCCAACCAAAATTAAGTCAAGTTAAAACTTGGCTTGCCAAATCAAGGCTTGTCAAAGTTACGACAAAAACATATATATGCATTTGGTTGATTGCCAAAATAAAGGTTTGTCAAATTTCTTATTTATATGTAGTCTAAGAACATTCTATAGACATGTCAGAACTTTGGCATAAAAAATGATGGTGTTAATTCTTCGGCAATGAACTAATTGATGACTATAAATTTTAGCGTACCATGATTTTGGTTTGGCAAGAACCGGATGTCAACCAAATAGGCCCAAAATCACAGATTCACAGCACTTGAGCCACCATGACACCAGATGGACAGATGGTTAAGACTCTGGCTTTCTTTCTTTTCATGATCCACGGCTTGTAATAATTGGCTGTGTACATCCAAGAATGAAGAGGCCGGATATTTTTATCCTTTATCTAAAAAAAGATGGTTAAGACAACCCTTCCCGGAAATTATAATTGTACACAGGTGATGAATATTGTTGATCACTACATTGAAAACTCCAAACGGAAAACCTAGAACGAAAATCTAGGGTAATAGACGGAGTAGGGCAGCCTATCTTTTATTTATAGATATGGAGGCATGTCCAAATAATTAAATTTGCCCTTAGATACAAAGAGTGAATCACCCAGCCTCAAGGGCATTATGTTTAACTCCCAACCATTCGATGACTAGGCGTCCTTCATGATTTAACTTTGCCTTTACACAAGCTTTGCGATGACGCCATGTATCCGAGTCCAATGAAATCCGCACTCGAGTCAACCTAAAAACTACCGACCTAATGTTTTGAAGCCCAAACCACGTACCAAACCGGCCGCGAGTAGCTAACATACTTCATACACATTCCCCGATCCTCAACATGTGCGATAAACGCATCGCAACCAACCCCTCTCCAAGTACTCGGTTGCAAAGAGATGAGAGATCCTTGCCATGCAGAAGATGGGGTTCATCGAGGCGCAACCGATGGAGGAGGGTTGGCAGAAGCTGGACGAGATGTTCGTGGGAAGACCTAGTGATGCCCAGGCCATGCAGGAGCTGTTTCCAGACGAGGAGCGACGGCAGCGACCGCGGAGGCGCCGCAGGGCCGGGAGCCGTGCATGAGCGCTGGAAGCCGGTGCGCGGAAACTAGAATGGTTAGTGCGCGAATAATCCATTATGATTGTGTTCCTGGGGTGGCGGGCAGTGTTGATTATTTGTACCCATCATGGAAAAATCTTGTAAAACTCTCTTCTACTTAATGCAGTGATGTGCAAATCTTTTACGTATTCGAGAAAAAAAAAACACGTGCGATAAACAGTGTGGGCACTCCGGCGCGAGAGCCATTCAGCAAATAAGTGTACAAAGCCTAAATAGCCGTTTATCGTAGGTTTCTTCACGCTCTATATATCTCTCCTTCAATTTTCCGTCTCCCCTGGCACGTTTTCCCCTCCTGATTTTTTTCCCACCTAGGCTACAGGCTACAGCATGGAGGTAGTAAACGCCATGATGGTTAGGGGGGTTCGGCAAGCCCTGCCCCATGAGATGGTTCCGCTCGGGATGTAGAGGAAGGACGTGCATCGCTTGCTGCCCCGACCATGTTGCTCGCCACCATGGCGCTGATGCCGGCGTCAACATTCTGGGGGTAAGTCTTTTCTTCGACGACATTTGTTTCTGGTTCTTGGGCGTCGTGTTCTAACTGTTGCAAACCGCGCTTCTTTCTCTCGTTCTTGTCTTCTTGCGTCGTATTCTTGCCTTCTTGGGCCGCCATTGCTGAGCGAGCTCCGAGCCGCCACCGCGTTCCTCGCTGCTCCGAGCCTCCCCACTCCTCTCGAGCACCACCATCTGCTTCGCCATGCCATGCCGAGCTCGCTGCCTCCTCCCCGGCCTCTCCTAGCCGCCTTAGCGCGCAGCCAGGAGGCCACGAGCCACCTCCCGCCATGCTGCTGGCGCCGGCGGATGCGCCTGCTCTGGATGCAAACGGCACGGCGGCGGTAGCCCGTCCCGCTCCCGCGCTTCTTGTTCGCGTTGCCTTCTTTGGCGAGGTATTCTTGGGTCGTATGGCCTGTCAAGAAACTGAGCAAGAGCACCAATGGCAAAGAACCACCGGTGCCGTGATCGAGGAAGGCCTCGATGACCGGGGACGCGTCGAGCACCTTGGAGCGCTTCTCCGCCCGCGGAGCGCAGTGCGCTTGGTCATGGTAGCGACCGGTGAAGACACGGCCACGGCCGTGCAGCATCACGCTACGCGAAGAGGGCGGCCGACGTTGATGGCGGAGTCTTTCCCGGCGCCGGCGGCGGGAGGACGCACCGTGCGCGGCTTTGCGGGGTTCGAACGGTTTAAGCGGCACCGCCTGGTTCGTTTTCTTTTAGGAATATTCAGAGGAGACAGAATGGGTTAGAACGCTCCGCCGCCGCCGCCTGAGCGCGCGGCGGCTCCCCGCACCCCCGCGCCGGCGTCCGCCTTGGGCCCGGCGCCCGGCACCTCCTCTTCTCCATTGGTGCCTCCCTCATCCACCTCCACTGTTTCACCTCTCTGCTTTGGCTCCCTCCCGCCTAACCTGCTGCTCCCCCACTCTCTTGGCCCCCTCTTCCCCACTGCTCCAACTCCATCACCGCCAACCCACCGGCGGCGAACGTCCGCTGCTGTTGGTCTCCGAGACCCCTCCCCCTGCGACTGCTGGTGTGAAGGGTACGAGGAGAAGCAAGGATGCGGGTGCTCGCCAGGTGCTCGGCAATTTGCCTCGCCCGCCTGGTCTCCATCCGGATGGCCGAGCGATTCAGCGCCGCTCCAATCAGAAGTTGCTGCTGGCGGTCGCGGATACGGCGAAGCAGGGACGTGCAGCAACGACGATGAGGCCGGTTCGCAGCGTCCTTGGTCAGTCCCCTGGGTTCGTCGCCTCTGCTCCGAACTTCCATTTCTGTGCTTGGCCGGAATCTTTCTGTGTGTCTGCTGGCAAGCTCTTCATGTATTCCGTCTCTGTACTTCTGGGATGGAGTTGATGCAGGTGTCGTCTCTCGCTTCTGAGTTTGTGTGACCTGCAGTAGAGAGGTTAGTAGGCGAAGTGAGAGCTTTGGGGTTGATGGAGCCGTTGGAGGTGCTAACAGAACTGACAGCTGAAAATGTTATCGAAGTAGGCTGTGAGGGTGGCTGCCAGTTGCTTAGGGAGTAGTGGAGTGGAAAAATAAAATCACTTAGCTCCAGAATCCACTGTATCCCAGATCAATGAATCCACACACCTTGACATGATCATAGAAAGCATTATTACGCCTAAGATCAGACCTGATTTTTCATTGACATGCATACTATCATTTATATCCTCCATACATAACATAGGCAAGTTGGTATTAGTTGGAACAAAATTTAGCACTTGAGACCATATGGTGTTGGTAGTTCGGTGAGGAGGATCATCGTAGCGTAGATACAGACTAAACCAAATTGCTGCAAATATGTAGTGGTGGGAGTGGTCTACTACCGAAACAGTAACTTGGTCATTCCATATTAGCCAAAGGCCGCCTGATTGGCCTTGCGCTGGAATGACAAAAGCATTAGAGAAACTGAAACGATTTATAAGACTAGAATGGGATATTGAAGAATTCCTAGTCTCTAATATGAAGCATACCTTTAGTAATGAATCGTACTACTTCATATTTCAATAGCTTCAGCTACTTGCTTGTATTGCTCTCATGTTTGAGTTTGCAGGACACGTTGCAGTAAAAGGTTGCAGATGGATTAATCTGATCTGTGTACTTATTAGTGCATGTCTGCTTTGGTTAAACTTGATTTTGTTTTATTGCAGATTCACATGTATAAGGGTATGCCCGCTCTCCTCTCCAGGCAGGTGAAGGTTACTACCCTTGGGTATGATTGGCGCAAGATTCAAAGGAAGACGTTGGCAGGGCATAAAAGGATCTTCATTCACCGGCAACCACTTGACAGGAGGTTCAGGAGCCGATGCAAAAACTGTGGAGATAAAGTTGGAACCAAGTGCGAGTACTGTTGCACCTCTTGCAAGGCAAGTAATATTTCATTCAAATTTTGATAGCTGAAAGCGTAAAAGTTTATTCTGGGGTTTCCAGCTTACATCAACGCACTCATCACAAAAGCGAAAACAAACTCCTGTTTACAGACCCCTAACAGCACAAAAAGTTTCAATACAAGCAACCTCAGGGAACAACAAAAAGGTAACTTAAGAAACACTGAGGAAGCTATTCAGATAGCATCAGACTTTGATCACCACCACACCATCTCATCCTTTAGCTTGCTTACCCATTCTCCTTCTTGGATTCCTCCTCCCTGTTTAGGGGATTTTATCACATTATTGGAAAAAACGAGATTATTTCTTGTTTTCCAAAGCGCCTAGTTGACCCTTATGTAAGAGCTGTAACATTTCAAGGATATCATTTTTGACTTGCCCCCAAATATTAAAAAAAAAGGTCATTTTGTTTTCGTGCAGATTGCCCAGAAGCCCAATGGGAATAATGCTGATCTGCTACAGGATCTGATCAATATGGACTTCAATGAAGAATCAATCAGAGATTTCTTCTGCCTGAGCTGCTTACGGGCTTTTGCCTCTACGCATTGCACAAGTCACGACCTTCACATACACGATGATGTAGAAGGCGCCCCCGTCCTGGTAGAGATCAGGGAGCACCACGGGTGGCAGCTCATTGCCGAAGACATCATCGGGCATCATATTCTCTTCGAGCGCCTCAAGGTGATAATGCATGTTTGCTTGACATGTTGGGGGTTCAGTGATTCATCTAGTTGTTTCACATTGTGCAATGCAGAGAATCCTGGTAAATGGTGTTCCGATGGTGGCGGTCTGCAGGCGTGAAGTGCCATATTACCAGGGTGCCAACAGCTGTGCGAACCCCTCATGCTACGAGTCTGTAGACCAGGCAGGTGACATTTGCAGCCTAGAGTGCTTATTTTGTATTCATCTGCTTGCCAATGAGGATGATGAAGATGAAGACCAGGAGCCACTGTTCCCTCAGCAGGATTCGGACTCGGACTCGGACTGAGATTAGGAGATTAGAAGATGGAGCTTTGTCTCTGAGTATTTCCCCTTGGGTTTTGGTTACTCACAGTTATCATGTGCAGTCTTTGGTTACTGACAGTTACAGCAACGATTCAGTAGATTGGTTCCCCTTTGTTTTTGGTTGCTCACTGTTACGATGTGCAGTTTCTCCCTAATCGGGTGTCTGTAGGAGCGTACTGTGTCAATTTTATCCCCAACTGGGCAAATTTAGTCGTTGAACTCGTCGGTGTTGTACGTAACTGTTGTTTGATTTGAGGCTGCAAGCCTGCAATTGTGCAATTTCGATTTTGGATCCAATTTCAGTGTGGCTTGCGGTGAGCTGCAGCTGCCATGGTGGAGCACCGCCGACCAACATGCCCGCGGGGCGCGCAGGATGCACCTGGCTCCTTTGCTGATGGCTGGCCGAGCCGCAGTGTCCCCTGTGACCGGCGGTGCTGGTTGGTGGGGAGCTGCTGCCACTGGTTGCCAGTTCCTGTCTGTGTTTCTAGCATTTCCAGATTAAACAGGTTCAGCACTCTTTTCATCCTGTTAGCATGGGCAGGTATTATGAATTACATTCCGGACATGGCAGGTTATCCAACAACACGTCCGTAGCAATGGCCATCCTTGTCCAGGTAATTTCACTGCTCTCGCCATTTGTTGTGTTTGTTTCTGGCGAAGCGTATGGCAAGGACCAACTTAGTTGATCCAGTGCTGCCAACTAGTACCATGTTGCTCCCAGTTTGTTCATTTTTTCCCCATCCATATCTGATTCAGATTACATGGGTGCTGCACTCTCTGCAGTTTGTATCCTACTAAACAAATTCTGGTGGCACTCATGTCAACTTTGGCAATGGCAAACCCGCATATATAGTACTGTTCTGCATTCTGATGCATCACACCAGCCTTTTGATTTTCTGAACATGGTAAAATTCTATGTATGCCGCCTCACAATTGCTTCAGTACAGTTGATATATCTCTCGTTGTGCGTGCTGAAGCTGCCCTGAATCTGGCATGCTTGTGTACTTGTCTACTTTTAAAACAAATCCACAACTGCACATCTGAAATGATTCAGATAAGAGTGTTGCAGTTAACAACAGTTAATTTTTTCTATGTATATCCTGCTGGTACAAATTAAATGATTCCCTAGGAAAGATCTGCAACGGCTTCTATGAGAATCTGTACATTATTATTACCTTTCATGAACATAGCTTTGGTTAAACTTCCACATTTACTGACACGGTATATCACTTTGACACTTTCAATTACATTTAGATTGTAACTGAATTTTTATTCAGTGTAAATCTCGTGTGATCAATCTGATGAATAACCTGTATAAAAGTACTTTTGTAAGTATGCTCTATAAGAGACTGTGTACAACCAAATCTGGTAATCTGTATACTCTTATTTCTGTAAGAGGAATGTGGAATTATCCTTTTGAAACTGCATATGCTGTTAGGAAAATCATGATGATTAACTGTCTCGTTTTCAGTTTTATTTTAATATTTTAGATCTCATTTCTCCATTGTTTCTCTGGTTGGAACCTTGGGTGCATAGTAAGAGCTGAAATATGACTGAAACTGTGTGCCTGCAGGACAATTTCTAATGCTGTTTCCAGCAGCATTAAATTGATGACTGAAAAAACTCTACCAAAAGATTTACAATAAAAACAGCTAGTAGTAGGCCTTTGTTCAACATTGTCAGTACAGATTACTCAGCTACTTTCTAGTACAGATTGTTCAGCTATTTTTAAGTGCAAATCATAGAGAACAAATTTAGTTTCACACGATGCTTAACATGGTCACTGAGTCTCTGATATACTTATCATATATGGTTATCTGTTATGAAACATGTAACAACTGTAGAAGCTCTTGCTGAATACAGGGTTGCAATGACTAGTATAGTTTCTCTGAATGCAGATCTTGTTAGGATAACAGAAACTCAAAAAGTTTGGATCTCTACTTGTATGATAGCATTCTGATATGTACAGCGTTTCGTGAACCTATGGACCACATGTTCTCAGTTTATTTTGCTATAAGTTTGTGATATCTAAGAGAACTAACAAGTTGGAAGCCCTGCCCCTTTTACACATTTTGCATTTGTATAGGTAGGAAGCACTACTAGTGCTGATAAGAACAAGAGGGGCAGCTCTAACAAGCTCATGGTTTCTCGCGGTGAACAACTCTGCCAGGTGATGGCGTTGCAAGCCGAGGCGTTGCTGAGGCTGCAGCGGCACGACGACGCGGACTCGCTTCTCAGCAGCGCCGCCGCGCGCGCCGAGGTTCGGCGTCGATGAGTCGGCCAAGTTCTTCGGCACCTACGGCCTCGCCTACTTTCTCATCGTGCGAGCTCAGGTCGACATGGCTGCTGGAAGGTCTATTCATTCCCACTCTTCCACAGAAACGCCTTAAAAAAAAAACGGCGTGGCTGACGCTTGAGATGTGACCACGTCACGACAGGTTCGAGGACGCGGTGGCAGGCAACGGTGGTACAGAGGAGGGCCAAGGCGGCGGCCGCGGCGCGGCTGCGTGGCAACGGCCTCTTCAAGGCCGCCAAGTTCGTGGAGGCGTGCGCCGCGTACGAGGAGGGAGGGCCTCGACAGGGAGCCCGGCAACGCCGTCCTGCTCTGCAACCGCGCCAAGCTCGGGCGGCACGAGAAGGCCGTCGAGGACTGCAGCGCCGCCGTGCTAGGCCTAGCCCAGCCCAAATGTCCACAATTGGCCCACGAAAAAGTATAGTACCTGTGCTCAGCTAGCTCTCTAGAATAAATTGAAGTTACATTACATTTACATGTACATTGGATAATATTTTTGGGGGTACAAGTATACTAGCTAATTAAATCTAGTTCTGCTAAAAAAAGCTAATTAAATCTAGTCTACATAATCCTAACACTATTGCTAACAAAGCCATAATCCTAGTAATAAAGTTACCCTTGACGGCCTTCCCTGAAAAAAATCTAGTCGGGTCCTGTATATTTTGGAGGATTTGCTTTATTTTTGTTTTGCGTTTGTACTATTCACATGTTGTCTGGTGTTCAGCAGCTCATGGTTCAACGTCATATGTTGTCTTATCCTTTTCATATGAAAATTATCACTCTCCGATTCGGTCAAAAAAAAAAAAATAATCTCTCTCCGGTTTAACTGCTAACTGCTTAAGGGCTCCAAGCATATGCTTTGGTCAAGCCCGTCCCTTTCACATTCTACTTGCTAACCCCAAGCATGTTTAGATGGTTAATTTGTCTGCGGTTGGTTTTATCTGTACATTTTCTATGGGGTGTGTGGAGAAGGACCATCTTAGTGGCAAACATTTTTTTTTTTATGAATTTAGCAATGTTTATGTTGATGTATTAGTAGAATAGATGCATTAGTAAGGTAGATTTAAATAGGACGTTTGAGATTATAGAAGTGAAAAACATGAATATCATCGGGTCTTAGAGATTATGGAGTAAGTGATAAACATGAATATAATCTGCTACCAATCTACCTCTATCGTTTTTTGCTTGGCCCCTTTAGTAGCTTGGAAAATGTATGTGGCAGCTTATGTTCGTGCTTATGCTTTATTGACAACTCATCTTCTAGATATGCACTATAGATAGAGTTTTTCACACGTAACTACTCACATAACCAAAGTTTGAAACGTGCTTTTGTCGTAACACTTGTGACGAGGCCTGTCACGCACCTACAGCTACTCCCCTTCCGTCTCACTTCCATGCGGGCCCGACTGGCGCACGTGATCCCAGGCTTAGCTGCCCAGTGCCCACACAGAATCCCCCTCCCCTCTCGGTATCACAACCCTACTCCCAAACGCAACCACGGTATTTAAATCCTCGCCCAACGAGACGCACGCGTCCCGCACGCCGCCCCCAGCTCTCCAATCCTTAGCAATCAGCCATGCCCTCGCTCCAGTCCTTCCTCGCCGCCAAGCCGGCCGCCGGCTGGGCCGCGGGGGCGCGGCCCGCCGCTCCGCAGCCCCGCCGCGCGCGCGTCTCGGCCTGCCTCGCGGCGCCGCCGCCGCCGCCGACCACCGCGGCCGGCGCGGGGCCGGCGCGGCGGGAGCTCTCGGCCGCGAGCCGGGCCGTCATGGAGGACGAGGCGCGGTACCTCGTCGGCACCTACAAGCGGTCCAGCGTCGTCATCGACCACGGCCGCGGGTGCAAGCTCTACGACAAGGACGGCCGCGAGTACCTCGACATGGCCGCCGGCATCGCCGTCACGGCGCTCGGCCACGGGGATCCCGACGTGTGCGCCACCATCGCCGAACAGGCCTGTAAAATCATCCACACCAGCAACGTCTTCTACACTACACCCCAGGTGGGTGCCCCTCCGATCCTCCCCTTCCCTTTTCCCGCGCTCGCTCACCATGTGTTCGACGCATTGCTCCATCCGGCCTGTTTTCTCCGGTTGCTTCACCCGCTGATGCGGCTCGCTTTTGCACGCAGCTGGAGCTCGCCAAGCGGCTCGTGGAGGTGTCGTTCGCGGACCGCGCCTTCATCGCCAACACTGGCACGGAGGCCAACGAGGCGGCCATCAAATTCTCCCGCAAGTTCCAGCGGGTCGCCCACCCGAACAGTGACGATCCGCCCATGGAGTTCTTGGCGTTCAGCAGCAGCTTCCACGGCCGGACCATGGGCGCGGTCGCGCTCACCAGCAAGTCGCAGTACCGGGAGCCCTTCGCGCCGGTCATGCCCGGAGTGACCTTCGTTGATTACGGCGATTTGGAGGCCGCCAAGAAGGTCATACAGTCTGGCAGGGTCGCTGCTGTCTTCGTCGAGCCCGTGCAGGGTGAGGGTGGTATTCACAGTGCCACCCAGGAGTTCTTGCAGGGGCTGAGGGAGGCCTGTGATGAAGCGGGAGCCCTCTTGGTGTTTGATGAGGTATGGTGTACTCTGCCGCGACTCTGTTTTGTTCATATTGAGAACCTGTGACACCTGCTAGTAATTCATGCTGGATTTGAAAAGTTCAGAACATGCCAATTTAGTTGCAGCTATGCATGCCATTACAGATTTTAGGCATACCGCATATACAAGAGCTAATGTTAGGATATGAAACTTTGAGAATCGGCATTTCAGTTCTTAACTCTTACCAGAGCCAACTGTTACTCTGTTCTTCATTCCTGTTGTCAATTCAGCAATACATCATGATTACATTCCTTAGTTTTCAATCTGCATCAATATGTGAAGTGGGCAGCCATCAGATGTAATGGTGGTATATGGTTTCTCAACACAGGTGCAATGTGGTTTTGGGCGTACAGGTTACCTCTGGGCCCATGAGGCATATGGAGTAGAACCGGACATAATGACCTTAGCGAAGCCATTGGCTAATGGTATCCCCATCGGTGTTGTTTTGGTCAAGGAAAAGGTTGCTGCAGCTATAAACTACGGTGACCATGGTACAACATTCGGCGGAAACCCTCTTGCCTGCCAGACTGCGATAACCGTGTTTGACAAAATCATGAAACCTGGGTTCTTGGCCGAGGTGTCCAAGAAAGGGGAGAACTTCAAGCAGCTTCTCTGCACCAAGCTAAGCGGAAACCCGCATGTAAAGGAGGTCCGTGGGGTTGGCCTTCTTGTTGGCATTGAACTAGATGTACCAGCGGGTCCTTTGGTCGACGCATGCTTGGATGCCGGCGTCATAGTGCTGACTGCTGGCAAGGGCAATGTTGTGAGGCTTGTGCCACCACTCATCATCTCAGAGAAGGAGCTGGAGCATGCTGCAGATGTTATAAGGGACTGTCTACCGGCGCTTGATGTCACCACTGCTTAAGGTAGCCACAGGTCTTTTATCAGTTATTGCTAGGGTAATCTGACCTTTTGGGTCATTCAGGTAATATATATGGTGGTCCGCATATGAAAACCTGTCTGGGATTGAATAATTTCATGTCGGAGTCGGACCAATATTGTTCTCAGAGTAAGAAGTTTAGTGGATGTCACTGTTGTCAATTTGCATGTTACTGTTAGAGTAAGAGAATTATTTGACCTTTTGACTACTTGTTTTAGCACAACTCCTTGCTAAAGGGTGGAGCATGTCTCAGTAATGCAAAAATGTAATA
The DNA here is from genome assembly GCA_018135685.1 of Themeda triandra. NCBI lineage: Eukaryota > Viridiplantae > Streptophyta > Magnoliopsida > Poales > Poaceae > Themeda > Themeda triandra. The sequence continues at coordinate 65,651 of JAENPR010001086.1, forward strand.
AGGGCTGTCTCAATGCTGTAGTTTCTTAAATTAATTGCGCTTACTGAAGTATTTTGGTTTCTTAAATTAATTGGGCTTACTACTTAAGTATTTTGGCTTCTTAAATTAATTGGGCTTACTGCTTAAGTATTTTGGTCTCTTAAATTAATTGGGCTTACTACTTAAGTATTTTGATGATGTGGCACATCAAATAAAAAGTAGAGATAGAGAAATGGTTTTTTTTTTTTTTTTTCGTGAGGAAATTAGTTCGGCATGATGGTCAAGGTTGTGGAAACCTTGGTTGAAAAGCTAGAGTTGCAGTGAATCTGGGCAAAGATGACCTATAATGATGAAAATGTCTTTTTTTAATATTGTCCATCCGAAATGAGTTGAAGTCTACAAAAAGTAAAGTATAATTCATGACTCTAGACATGTAATATCCATACTGTATCTAGTGTATTCAGTACTACTTCTATCTGAATCGAAAAAGAAATAATTTATCCATAATGTCTGTGATCCAATTTCATCCCTGGTACAATCAACGTGAGTCGTCCTAGTTTGTGTGTTGTGTACTTGACTACTTGAGTGTTGACACCGGGTATCTCCATGTATGTTGGTTTTTGACCTATTTTTCCTCGTTATAAAGACGCTTTCCTTCTAATAAATTTTAGCAAAAGTTATCTGTCCTTTTGAATCCAAATAAAAAAGATTAGGAAACTCAGGTTTCTATTTGGAATTTCGGGGTTAGACTAGGTCCAATGGCCCTTGAAACAGATTTTGGAATCCAATAATTACATGCAGGACCGATGCTAGCTGTTGTAGGAGCAAGTGATTTTATTGGATATCATTTCTGTTCCATGTACAAGATTGTCTTGAGAGTAATAAAAAATCAGAATTATTCAGCATATCTATGTGGCCGAATAATCCTCCTCTAAACGCAAGCAAACCTCTCCTGCTAAAAAAGGCGGAGAAAAGCCATGTCTCACTCTCAGTTCTGCTGCGAAATCCTGGCAAGCACTCCGACCATGGGCGCGACGGTGACGGTGGACGGCTCGGTCTGCTGGTAATTCCGCCGGGAATCGTCGTACCGGTCGCTGCCGTCGGGCCCTCCGACGATGGCGCCGACGAGCACCCTTGCAGGTGATCTTGCCGGGGCTGGCCTTGATGGACGGCACCGATGCGCAACGGTACATTAATAATGGTCAGATATCATTAATAATGGTAAATAATGCACACTGTTATGGTAAATTAACGTGTCGTAGATTACCTGCTCGGCGTGGCCAAGGGTAGGTGCTGTAGCCGGCGTCGAGTTGGCGGAACGCGACGGAGGCAGCGGCCAGCGCGGCCGCCGTCTCGCCAGTGACGTCGGATCCGGGGCTACAAAACAAATGACTGAGTTTCCAAATTGCTACAACTTGTTTTCAGGAGCACTCACACGTATGCCAAATTTCATGGGTAACCTCACCCCGTCATTGACAAGATATTTGTATATGGTTACAACTTGTTTAGGTACCAGATAAAAGTATCATTATCTTCATTTAGTTAAAAATGTAACTCTGGTAAGGTTTTGCTATTCCAACAGTTTGTTCCCAACTAGTGTCTCTGTGAAAGACATGTTGAGCGAGGTGGTACTAAGTATATCCGCCACTTTTGCTAGTTTCTACACACTATATAAAATAAATCCGAAGACTAGTTTTCACACTTTTGTTAGATTTCTGCTCAAGCGAACAGGGCGTGATTTCCGAAGCTTAGGAGTCCAACCATCATCTTACTTGATTTTAATATGGGTTCTACAGTCTAGTTTGAACCTACGTAGACTTAATTAAGAAAATGTCTTCAATGCCGAACAAACCATTCCAGTACTATGAAATCCCTATGTTCATGGTAAGTCTCAGTGAAAGTTTCATCAGAGTTTCATTTGCATTTAATAAACTGTCATATAGGCATTTTGGATGATGTGGCACTGTATTTAAGAAGAGAGAAAAGAAATAAGTTTTATAGAGATAAAACTCTCTTGCCACGAGTACTAACTCTCTATGAGTCATCAAATTTAATACTTATGAACTATAGAGTGAAACTCTCCATTGAGGGTGTGAGTTTCATTCGTGTTTCATTTCACTCTTTGTGACGTGCAGTCTTGGTAACAGTGCTATGAAACTTTCCACTGAGACCGGCCTTAGAATTTTGTTCTTCAGATACTCATTCCTAAATATTCCCTCTATTTTTCAAACTATAAGTCATTTCAAAAATGTTGTAAAGTCAAAGCATCTTAAGTTTAATCAAAATTATTGACATAATTGCAAAGATCTATTACATCAAATAAGTTACTATGTAAATATAGTTAATGAAAAATCTAATTATACTTAGTTGGCATCATATATGTTTTAAATTTAGTCAAACTTGACATGCTTTAACTCTCTAAGTTTTTTAAAATGACTTACAATTTGGAATAGAGGGAGTAATTCCTACCAAATAGCATAGTCACTACAAAGATTGAAAAGTCAAAGATTTTTTTGTAAATTGAGATTTTGAATTCATAAACCACTTTGGTCTTTTGGTTGGCACAAAATATTCCGCTTTGTTAGTCTATATACTTTTTTGTTCATCCATTCTGCTAACAAAACCTTAATCTAAAATATTCAACTTTTTTAGGAACTCCTCTGGGGGCTTCAAAGAATTGTGGATGCGGATGCTTCGCATGATATTACTATGGCAGATCCTTTTCTATTTGAGCACATGTCAAAATCCAAAAGATTAAAAAGTTTAGATACTTATCATTTCATTAAAATTAACGTATCCAAGGATAGTTTCATACCTGTTATTACTGTAAAGTCGATGGAAAAATTGAGTAAATCATATTATGTGAGCATATGCATCATTAGACCAATGAATTGTCAGTTAATCATTGTCCTTAGGCCGCTTTGGTCTAAAAGATTGTTTTTTAAGTGCATAAGCTTAAAAAAAACAGGGAGGCATATGTTTGCACCCAAAATCAATAGATTACGAACTTTTAGGAAACCAGAATAGACTTCTTGATAATACAGTTTAGACTTCATCGTTGTATTTTCTCTTGTCGAGACAAACAAAATGAATATATTTCATAAAAATAGAACAACATGAATATATAGAACACTTAATTTGGAGTCCGTACGAGAAAATTATAGCCCCAGAAAGATCTATCCACACTGGCCCAATACCAGAGCAACCCAATGGTTAAGGTCCCTTCCGAGAGAGAGCATTCATTGGACTGCCGGACACCATGTCTGAAATTGGGCCAAAATCTGAAACCGGCTTAATTGGCTGGGCGTAGGGGCCGGGCGCGCATTGAGCTCTTCGGTGTGCCGCACCTGGCGTGCTCTGGTATTTGGCCTAGCCAACTTATAAACCTCAACACGTCCAAAGATGTAACGAACAAGAGGGAATCTTGCATAACTTGTGCGTGTGTAATACAAACTACCTCCCACAGTCCCACAGAAAATGTGGTAATTAACAGATCGAACCGATGGAGGACAAGGAAGCAAGGAATCATGCATGTGCCAACTTAGCTTACAGATGAGTAAAGAGCAAATATGAAGCCAAGAGGTGACTTGTACGTGGAACAGAAGCTCGGCAGCAAAACCATGAGATAGGACCAAGAATCCAATACTATCTCTTTCCAAAAGACTAAAACCAAGATCACTCAAATGAAGATGGATGGAATGGACAAACTTCGTCAATCCCTTGCATTGCAAGACTTACAACATGTTTGGGTTGAGGACTGTTTGCAGTCAACCAATCAATAACATGTAATCTACTTGGTAGTCCCAAATACTAAGTTCCAATCTGACGGTAACTGGCTTATTAGGAGATTCAATTGGTCTTGACTCATTTACATCATTACATACCGAGCTGGACAAAACTAAAACCAAGTGTTTGAGCATAAAAAAGGCGAACCGTACAAATAAGAAAGGCACTGCCCTGCTTGTATTGAAAGCAATCGTAACAGTTTGCTGGGGATTCCAGCTTACACTGATCAACCAGACAAATAACAGAGATACAAGGATAAATGACATCGACTGAAAACTAAAAAAGACCGAGCAACTATCTAGTCAAAAGATAACTTGTCAGTAAGCCAAAGTCGCTTGCATGTCTACCATTTTAACAGGACACCTCTTTTTTTTTTTCACACCATCATTGCTTTTTGCATCTTCCGCCTCTAGTTCAACTTTGAGCACATCTTCAGAAAATTCCCATCACCATGCCTTCAGTCCCTCCTGAAGCATCAGGATCATCTTCCACACCTCTTATGAATTCAACAGCTTCTTCCATTGGGACCCCAAAAAAAAAAAAGGACACTGTAAGCGATTGAATTAGAAGATTTCATCAGCCGGTTGTTGAAAACCCATCCATTCCTAGTCTTCCGCAAACTCCACGCCACCCGTTGCTAGCAATTCCTTTCTTTTCCTTTGGAAAAGACGGAAAAAGAAATGACTAGGCGAAGTGGTGCTCACAAAGCTAGGTAGCAGATGCCAGATGCGCCTTGGCAGTTGGTTTAACTTTGCGTGCACCATGCTGGATGCCTCAAGCAAATGCAAGCTCGCAAATCCTGTGCAGACAGAAGGCTGTGCTTGCATTGGTCATCCTTGATTAATTGCTTTGCTAGCTAGCTATAGCTTGCCAGCAGGAAACCAATCCAAATACTAGAAACAAAGCGGTGCCACCGTGCCAGCGCTACTGCCACCTATCCGGCTGCCCGGCCATTAATCCGCCGGAGGCCGGGGGCGGGGAGGGATCGGAGCTATGGCTGAGCTCGCGTCGGGCGCCGTGAGCTCCCTGCTGGGCGTCATCAGGAACGAGCTGACGCTGCTGGGCCGTGTCCGCGGCGACGTGCAGTTCATCCAGGAGGAGATGGAGAGCATGCACAGCTTCCTGGAGCACCTGGCCCGGACGGTGCCCCCTCACGGCGAGCACGACCCCCAGGTCCGCACGTGGATGAGCCAGGTCCGGCTGCTGGCGCAGGACTGCAACAACTGCATCGACCTCTACCTGTACCGCGGCAACCCCGACATCCACCTGGCCAGGGCCGGGCTCCGGCGCTACCTGCTGTGGGTGCCCTGGTTCGTGAACAAGATGATCGCGCAGCACCGCGCGGCGGATCAGCTGCGCGAGCTTAAGGAGCGGGCGCGTGACATTGGCGAGCGGCGGCTGAGGTACAGCGTCGACGTCCCCGCGAAGAAGAAGGCGGCAGAGGTGGGGCAGCAGTCGCCGACGGTCAGACCACCGTCGTCGACGTCCGCACCTGCAGGAGGTGCAGCAGATGATAATCAAGAATACGATGTCGTTGGAGGCAACGACCACCACCAGGAGATGGAGATGGAGATGGAGACAGAGATGGAGATGGCAGGATCAGGATCAACCTTGTTCGTGACACCCAACCTGGACGAATACTTCCGCTCCAAGCTAGTGGAGTGGATGGACAAAGTACACCAAGGCAAAACCGGAGCGAAGGCGAGATCAGTGCCATCCATCGGCATCAGGACACCGGATACAGACAAGGATGCCCTCGCTCTTGCGCATGATGCTTTGGCTGTGGCGGCGACCCAGGGCTACTTCAAGTCGTTGGTCTTGGTGGACATCCCAGCGCTGCACTTGTCTTATCAGACGGTACAGACCTGGGATGTACTCTACTACATATTGTGGAACCTCGAGCGCACCAAGTTGGGTGAAGCCAAGAAAGAGGAGCAGCAGCAGGACCCTCACCCTGGGCCTGGTGATTGGCGAGCCGAGCGCAGTAGAAAATGGGAGATCAAGGAGAAGAAATGGCAATTGATACTTGAAATTTATAATCATCATGTCGAACGCATGGTGATGGGCGACAAGATTGAAAAGATACTGAAGAGAGAGATTCAACAATCCAAGGGCAAGGGGCTGGACCTGGAATGGATGAAACGAGACGAGCTGGAGAAGGAAGCCTTGGGCGTATTCCTCGTCTGGTTGCAGCTCAAGTCGTCGTCAGATGCTGATGCTGAACAAGACCAAGGAAGGAAGAAAGCCAAGCATGAGCTTACGCTCAAGTTGTACAAAGACATCATCCCCATAACAGCCAAAAAGCTTGGAGAAGCACTAGCACATGCTCACAAGGATGAAACTCCTCCTACAGGTGCAGCAGCAGGCGTGGATGAAGCACTAGGAGGACATGCTAACAAGGATGAAACTCCAAATGCAGCAACAGGCGTGGATGAAGCACAAGGAGGACATGCTAACAAGGATGGAACTCATCCTACAGGTGCAACAGCAGGCGTGGATGAAGCACTAGGAGGACATGCTAACAAGGATGAAACTCCTCCTACAAGTGCAGCAGCAGGCGTGGATGAAGCACTAGAAGGACATGCTAACAAGGATGAAACTCCTCCTACAGGTGCAGCAGCAGGCATGGATCTGAACAAGCAGATCCATCTCGATCAAGACCAGTATGCACAAATCCTGAGGCACGTGTTCCCCATTACCAGCACCAGCAGCGATGACAACAAGAACCCGGATGCTGCCGCTTTTACTGCTGTGGCAACGAGCGAGGATCAAGTCAAAGAAATTGTTGAAAAGGTTAAACTAGAACTTGTGAGGGGGTTGCTCCTGACCAGTAGGGGCCTGCAGACCGAGGAGCAAGTGAGGTCACTGCCGCTGGCCAAGCAGGATACAACCACTACCCATACCAACGAGGGTATATCATCAGAAATGCTACAACAGCTTCAGGAAAGAAGATCTGACAAGACAACACAAGCGCAAGGCATACTGATCTCAGATGCTTATATTCAAGAAACCGTCAACAAAATGGAACAAATCCGGTGGGCGATCGAGGAGCACCTCATCATCACTGGGATCGCTGACAAAATTAAGGGTGATCACATCACCATGGGTGAAAACACCCTGCTTATTCTCAAAATCGATCAAGACTATGACTTCCAATGGGAGGACATCAGAGATGCTATCGGTCTGCTGCTGGGCTGTGTCGTTGGTGCAGTGATCGTGACCGCCTCCAAGAACACTCAACAGGCCAAGAAATACTGCTATCCAGCACAGCAGGAGTCTTTGGACTTCTCTTATGCTGGCCAGTACCATGATGCTGTACTCCGTGTTACACGCCAACAGATGCTTCAAGACAACAAGTACAGCCCTCGGATCCTTCGTGAAATCTTGGACAATTGTGATTCACATGAGTTCTGCATGAAGATCTTCGCTCATGCTTTGTACGCTAAGCCCAAGAGGACCCATGAAGAGCTGCGCAAGTTGGTCAGCACCCTGCAGCAGATTTCAGAAAAATCATTGACCACCATTGCTAAGAAGCTGTTGAAGTTCTCCTACAATGATCTGCCTAAAGAATACATGACCTGCCTTTTGTACCTAGCCATCTTCCCTCCAGGGTACAAAATCAGGCGGTCAACCTTGATAGGGCGCTGGGTTGCAGAAGGGCTGATAACTACAGAAGATTGGTGCTGGGATAGTTCAGTGCATGAAGCCGAGAGATGCTTTGACGCGCTTGTTAACAGATGGCTTATCTATCCTGCTGCTGTAGGGGCCACAGGGAAGGTCAAGAGCTGCATTGTGGGTGAACAGGTTCACGAGTTCATTACAAAGATTGCCCAGAAACAGCGCATGGTGGAAACACGCCTATCACACCACTTGGCCCGCCATTTCTCTGTTTTCAACAATCTCCGACTCCGCGCCTCAGATACAATCCAAGTTTTCTTCCAAAAGCTCCCTGAATTGTCTCAATACACACAGCTCAAGGTGCTAGATCTTGAAGGTAGCCAAAGCTTTGATGGAACGAACAAGCGCGACCTCAACAACATCTGCCGCAAGATATTACTGCTCAAGTATCTGAGCCTAAGGGGGACAAATGTTACCAGGCTGCCTAGGGACATCAACAACCTCCATGAGTTGGAGGTACTGGATGTCCGACAGACCAAGGTGCCTCCGTCAGAAACAAGAAATGTCCGGCTCCTTAAGCTAAAGCGTTTCCTAGCCGGTAGCATTGACACAAATCCAAGCAGTGATGCTGGTGACACTATTCTTCCAAAGCAGTTCTTTATCAGTGCCCAGGTTCCTGAAAAGATCGAAAAAATGGTAGACATGGAAGTACTGTCTACCATCGAGCCACATAATAGTCAAGATTTAAAAGACATCGGCTCCTTATGGAAGCTGAGGAAGCTTGGTGTGGTTATTAAAAAGGACAGTGACCTCCATGACCTATTTGAAGCAATCAGTAACCTAAACGAGTGCATCCGATCTCTGTCAATTACTCTCCACAGTACCAAATGTGAAAACCCTCGTCGCAGGAAAGAGTTACAACTGAAGTCTCCTCCTAAGCATCTTGAGAGCCTAAAGATCAGTGGAGCAACACAGAAGGAGAAGCTTGTTTATTGGTTGGCCAAAGACAGAGCTCAACTTACTAAGGTAACTCTAAGTAACACCTCGTTGAGCCAAGAAGATCTGGAGGCTCTCTCCGAGCTGCCCAAGTTACGTTGTCTCAGGCTCCGACAGATGAAATACACTAAGAGCAAACTCTTTTTCGAAGATGGCCAATTCAAGAAACTCAAGTACTTCCTTGTGGAGGCTTCCAGCATAACTGGCATCAACTTTAATAATGGAACCACTGTTGAGCTCGAGAAGATTGTATTGAGCCTTAATGACAACCTAGAGCTCTGTGGACTTGACAAACTTCAAGAATTGAAGGAGCTCGAGCTGTACAACAATGACAACACCGATGCTACCATGACTGCCACAACCACCGCCACTGCACCATACACCCCAGGTACCAGTGAACACTCTACCAGCCCCAGTGCAACGATTACACCTACTAACCCCACCGTTGGCACTAAAACAACTACCATGAATGAGAACACTGATGCTACCGGTGCCACCACCAACACCCTTGACACTACCACTACCACGAACCCTGCCGCCACCGAACATGCCACCATCCCTAACACAGATGCACCCACCATTAACACCGACACAGCAGCTGCCCCAGCCACTGCCACTGCCAAAAAGTTGTTTTCATTGCTCAACAAAGCGGGACAAATAACCAAGGTGACCCTTCATGGTACATTTCTGAAGAAAGTTGATATACAAATCCTTGCAAGTAAAAAAAACATACGATCCCTGGTGCTCTTGGACAAATCTTATGACGAAAGCCAGCTTACCTTGAAAAAAGATGAGTTCCCAAATCTCAACATTCTTACAGTCGACTGCTCCAAGATTACCATGATTGAGTTCACCGACGAGTCTTGTCCTAGGCTCGAGAAAATCATTTGGACCTTTACCAACATGGATTCTCTATCTGGAATCAACAGCCTTCCGAGATTGAAGGATCTTGAGTTCAAGGGCAATGTTGTCCCTGATGATGTGAAAAAAGCGATTGGTAAGCATCCAAATAGACCTTATTTTACACACTATAAACCAGAAAATCAAGACCAAGTGCTAGGAAACTCAATACAAAAGTATGGCCTTCCAAGATCCTCATTCTTCTCGAAGAGGAAGACTAGTTGGTGTTGGAGAAACTGAAGACCCCTTCTACCAAGTCATTTGGCTTGCTATTATCGGTTTCTCTACTACGCATGTGTGCTTGCATTTATAGTGTTTCTCTACTATGCGTGTGTACTATGCATGTGTGTTGACCAAGTGTGTCCAAGTAGTAATATAATTTGTTATACATGTGTGCCTTCTGATTGTGGTTGAACATAATGGTTGTTACTATGCTCATGAATTTGGATTTATGTGGCTTTCCTCTGTATCAAGCATGTTGCGTCATGGTTTCATGTAATAAGGGCAATGCTTGTCCTCATATTTAAAGATACTATGGAACCCAAGAACATTATGAGGATATACTTTGATTGGAATTAAGAGAAAAACAATCCTGGATGCCAAAGAAGAAATTTGGCTGATGCTGATGCCAATTTGTTGTGGGAGAAACATTGTTCCTTCGCTGAAAAATACTGCTGAAGTAGTTCAAGCGAACATGTTTATATATTTATATGCTTTGACTGCATTTTAAAAACCATGTGGTGGCAGCATATGTCATGCTATAGCTACCTGTAATATAAGCACCTGAAATTTTTTTTTGGCTTGAATTAATGAGGAGAGTTCAGACATGTGCCGCAAGTGCAACTGCAAAGCCAAGCTTATCTGACTGATACGCTGGGAGTTGAGCAATAAAACTCTCCTAGATTTATTGCAACAAGCAGCTTCAGGCATTTAGCTCCTATATCCTGGAGGTCAGAGAACAGCTTGCCTGGCATCTTGATTTGTCTCTTGAAGATCCTACCATTTCTTTGTGTCCATATCAGCTACACAATCAAAATCGCTAGGGTGTTTGCCGTTCTATCTTCCTTGAATTTTTAAATTAAAAAAATGATTTACCACATCTAAATACCAGGTAAGTGTTGATCAATATTTGCTGCAGCTTGTCGGCTTCAAGGACGGGCATTTGCTCCTATCTTAAGCTCTATTTTAGATGTTTTTTGAGTATGGGCATTCGGAGAACAAGTGAAGAGCTGTTCCAGGTTTCGCATGCATAGTGGGCAGAAATAAATGTTCTCCTGACCTCTCTGCTGTAGTCTGTCGCCAGTCCATTGTCGGTTTTATAACAGAAGCAATAGAAACAATTTGCAGCGTGTCGGCACCCATTGTTTTGTCATCCGGACATATTGTTTCCAGATCAGCTGAGGGTATTCGGTATGCCGATTTTGCTGAGTGTTCTCCAGTTGCCTCCAAGGTCCAGATGATCTAATGTTCATGGGTGCCTTCTGGGTTGAAACTTTTGTCTCTCGATTAGCATCCAAAGCTATAAAACCGAAATTCAAGAATTGTTCATAACAGAGAATCATCTTTGCCATCGCTTATGAGAAAAGTTAGCCAAAGGATGCTGAACCCAAGTGGCTATGAGGTAGACCACTCAGTACTCCGGCGGCACCCTCGAGGTCCTGAGATCGATCCCCAGGTAGCGCATTGCAGCGGACCGAAGGGGCGAATTTCAGGCCTTGGGGTTAAAAAATCCCCTCGCCGATCCCACCGCCGAAGCACGAATGTGGGCCGGCCTGTGTCCCCCGCAGGGTCCCTTGGCCTCCGGGTGGGGTTGGGGTTCGGGGGTTTTCTTGCGAGGGGGAAGCAAGGCTTCTGCTCAATGAAATAGAGCCGGGCCGTCATCCCCCGCCCTCGCAAGTTTTTGAGAAAAGTTAAAGATGAAGTTAGAACCTGGACTTTTGCTGGAACATGCTTTTTAGCAGCTTTATTTAATCCATGCACCTTGATGTTTTGCTCTTCTGTGTATAGTTTTTCGCCCTCATGCTTTCCTATTTTTGCTCTACCTCCCATGGTAACTGGTTGTAGTTTCTTCTCTATGCAATGAAAATGGGAATTGATCTTGTGCCGGTTTCGTCAAACGAAAATTCAACTAGAGCAAGTACTGAAATTTGTAGAAGCAGCGGCAGCAGCATTGACTTACCGGCACGGCACGGTAGTGGAAATCACCGCAAGTGAACTCTACCGAGGGATCAATTACCGCTAAGGAGATGATGAGGAACACCTGGAAACACGCATCCAACGGGTTCGACAATTTAATTTGAGAGGATGCTGAAACTGGGGAGCAGGTGGGGAGGGGAGTCACCCAGGGTCAAAGACCGTTCTGCTCGTGGAGGGAGAACTTGTTGCTGAGCACGCCGAGGCCGCGGTAGAGCTGCATTGAGTCGGTGCTGACCACCTCGACGCCGGCGAGGCGGGCCGCGAGGTCGACGGCCAGCCGCGCCTTGCCGGCGCCCATAATGACGCCCCCCCCGAGACGGCGACGGCGGAGAGCGGGCGACTCCTTCCTCGGTCGTGCCGGGGCTAGCGATTGCAGCGAGCGACATGGAGGCGGCGGAGGGGTGGGCCATCCCTAACCGGAGGCGGGAGCTGTCAAGCAGTGATGCAGATTGCAGATAGATGTTTCAGCAACATTTCTTTTTTAACTTTACTTTTTTTAGAAATTCTTTTTAATTTCACATTTCCTACAAAATCTCAGGCTACGAGTTACCCTTGGATGTGCACCCAACGATCAATGCATATTTGTGCATGTCTTTCCAAAAAATGTTTTTTGTCCTTGTCTTTTCATACAAAATTTTTTTTTTATCTTTATCATTTGTGCTAACGCATCATAAAATCCGTTGGATACAGCTAAACTCGTCGCCTAATTTTTTCCTAAAAACCCAGACGACTAGGATATAGCAAATCTCAATTTCACATTTCTTTGATTGATCCATGTTGATGTTACATACATGTAGTGCTTTCATTTGTAAGTTTAAAATTGACTTCCGCCTCCACGTCGTGGTCTCTTCTGCTCTTCTTCATCATCATGTTCCTCTTCTTCTAGATAATATAGGTTCATAGGCATTTCACATTACTGATTGCTCAACACAAACGTGACACAAAGAAGTTTTGTACAAAACTCGGGAGTAGGAATTCCCAAATCTCGAGACCCCAACATCTCCTCTATTGCCTAAACTAGCAATCTCGTATGCACACGGGTTACAAATTCATCTCCTCTACACAGATGAGTTAAAATTCATCTCCTCTACTACCTAAACTGACAATCTTGTGCGCACATGAGTTACAAATTCTAGGAATATGAAAACATTCAAAATGAACAAAGTTAGCTTGAACAAGCGCCCTGGTATCATGAAAAATCGGATCAGCCTATGTTTGATCCAACTCACTGGAGGTTATCCTTTTTTTTCTCGAATACACAAAAGTCTTGTATCATTGCAATTAAGAAAAGTTTAATCATACACACAATGTGCATCAAAGCGCTAGGTGGTCTTACATCTAAGATGGATCAACCTAGCAAATTATTTCAAAGCTCGAAAACTTGTTAGGCATGTCGGTTTCTGAACTAGTGGAAAAGGAGAAAGAAAGAAGAACCAAGAGAGAGATTAGAGCTAGCCGTTGTTGCTCGTCATGTCTGTTCCTCTCAAAAACTTGTTAGGCATCATGGTTTTTTGTTTTGACTTTAATATATTTCTTTTGATGCAAAGATCACTCAAATGCTTTGTCTTCTGAGATCATTACAATATGACTATTGTTCTATAATGAGATTGGTAAAGTACATGATTTTTGTACTATAAATTTTCTACACTAATGTTCAGTTCCTCACGCTAGTCGGATGTTCTAAAATTTGATATTCTAGTTTTACTTGAAGTATAAGTTTTCTAGCTTGTGGTATTATTTTTAAATTGTAATTCATGAGATATATAAAATGCACACATTCTAGCATTACATTTGCACTTTTCTTGTTGATATGCATTTTAGAAAACCATAGTTGGAATGGTGTGGCAAGTGCCAGTTGATATACTTGTTCCCATCTCAAATACATTGAGTTTCAAAGATGTTTGGCAGGATGGAAGTAGCAACATGAGTGCAGAGTGCACACCTAGGATGGAAGTTGATCGCTAAAAAAAAACCACTTAGGATGGAATTAGAAGCATTAGTGCACACTGGCTCAAATAAACACGTGTGCTGTAATAATATGGTTAGATGTTGCAGCTCCAGTTTGTTTATCCTTATGTGTCATCATTTTTCTTTTGCATGCTCTTTCAAGGTAATGTTCATACTTTTTTTGGTGCTTTCTAGTTAAAATTGTGTTTAAAGTTAAACAAGATGCCTGTTTGAAGTGTGTTATGACATGTTTGGTTCACGACATGGTGTGAGGGTGCTCACCCAAGTAGCTCGATCCGTCCACCAATAACGCTCAAAGTTGACTACCTGGGGCGCCTGACACACAACATGGGCCAAGGTCATAACCAAACAAGTCCTTAATGCTCGATTACTGTTGTTTTCGTTTGGAGGATTCTTCATATTAAGGGGTTGAGATAAGACAACTATGCCACATGGAGATTTTGTCCTCTTTTTGTTTTTTTTTTTGAAGAGACAGGAGGAGCCAGAGGCTCCTACTGCAGAATTTATTAAAGGTCAACAAAGTTACAATAGTTCAAAAGAAAATACAAACAAAGGACAGAAACAAAAAGACCAAAAAGCTACTTAGGGAACCAGAAAAGAAACAAAGAAACTAAGAGAGAAGGAGAAGGCAAAAACAAAACGGGTTACAGGTTGGAATCTATCCATGATTCAAGAGCAGGAAGGAGTCTGTCCTTTACTCTATACCGAAGAGCTGAAACCTCTGCAGAGAAATAAGCCTTGCAAGCAGCCACTAGAGGAGGAATGTTTCTGAAAATAACATCATTCCTCACCCTCCAGATTCCCCAGCAGAAGAGAATGAACAGGTCAAGGCTGAAGCGACGGTTGTAGACGGTTCTCCACTCTTGAAATATCCGGTTGATTGACCATTGATCATCAAACTGAAGCGTAAGGAGGCCCAACAGTCTTTGGAGAAAGGGCACTGGAAAAGAAGGTGCCAAATTGTTTCCTCAACCTCGCTGGCCGACAGAGAACACAATTGACGTCATCCAGTTGCATTCCTCTTCTCTTCATCATGTTTCTTGTACTTAGCTTATCTCTCAAAATGAGCCAAAAGAAAATTTTGTGCTTTCCCTGACAGGACGTTGCCCAGAGCCATTTGAAAATGATGTTCACTTGTGCTTGGCCTGATAACTGTTTATATGCTTTTTTGGTAGAGAATTGGGGGGAGCCCCAAATATAGGTCCAGGTATCATGCGATCTGTGAGAATGATGTTCTGCAGTTCTACTTGAAGTTCAAGGAATTGGGTGTACGCTTGGGTGACAAGGGCAAAGCTGAGCAGTCAGTCCATTCATCATTCGCAAAGGCCCTTTGCCAGGCTTATGTATTTGTTTTTGAGAAAGAGTGCAATTCGGGAAGGATAGCCTTCTTACTTTACCCTTCCGAGACATCATCCCGAGTTTGCAGGATTGACCATTGTGCAGCTCTACAAAGTAGCCAAACCTTTGTATTTGTCAAGTAGTTTAAGGGCATCTCTCCACCAAAAAGAACCTTTTGGGTGATTTGAGTCGGAGTAGCCTGCCATTCTGTAGTGCTTCTCCCAAACAAGGTTAACCCGGGGGTAGATCTTGCTGTTGAAGAATTTGTGCGAGATGCTTTAAGAGCGGTGCTTCATTCGAGTTTGCAAATTGAGCACACCTAGGCCACCTTGATCTTTGGAGGTACATATCACTTGGCCAAGCTGCCTTTGCCACCTTTTTTTCATTATTCTTAGCCCCTCTCCATAGACAATGCCTTCTATATTTATCTAGTTTGCTTGATCACGGTTTTGGAAGCATTATAGAGCACATGGTGTAGGTTGGCAAAGCGAGAGGACAGAATTAGTTAGTTCCGGTCTCCTGCCTGATTGAGAAATGGAGAGATATAGTTCGGTCTTTTCTCACATTTGCTTAGAAGAGGCATGAAATCATCAATTCTTGGCTTAGTTAGTCCCATTGGCAGCCCAAGGTAGGTGAAAGGGAAGGAACTGTTTGGCAGCCAAAAGTACTAGCTAGCGAGGTTGAGCTTTCACTCGGGCTCACATTGATTGGAAGCATCATAGACTTAGCAAAATTAATCTTGAGGCCGGTGGAGGAACTGAAGGAGTGCAACACACTTTTTAGAAAGAGAAGGCTGAGTGGCGAGAGGCTTCCAAAATTATTAGAGTGTCATCAAGCATGCGAATTATAGGAAAGTCTTGGTTTGCGAGAGGGCCTTTGGAAGGCTTAGCAGGTTCATTTGACCGCTTTGTTCACCAAAGATTGAAGAAGATCGGCTGACTAGGACAAATAACAAAGGTGATAAGGGGTCACCTTGCCTGACCCCTCTTCTACAATGGAAGGTTTTCCCAGCAACACCATTTAGAAGTACAGAGGATGTGCCAGTGGAGAGAACAGAATCTATCCAGGAGATCCATTTATGACCAAACCCCTTATGAGCAAGGATGTCCAAGATAACTTTATGCTCAATTCTGTCGAAGGCTTTTTCAAAGTCTAGTTTTAGCACAACAATCTCCTTCTTTGAGTGATGACACAGATGCAAGTACTCAAAGGACCAAGCAATACAGTCTTGGATGGTCCTGGTTTTGATGAAGCCATACTGGTTCCTGTGAATTAATTGCATGATGACCACTTGTAACCTGTTTGCCAATAGTTTGGTAATCGGTTTGATGGACCCATTTAGCAGAGATATTGGTCGAAGTCTCCCACTTGTTGAGCAAGGTCTACCTTTGGCACCAGGGTGATGTAGGAATCATTTATGCTTTGCAGACAAGCAGAGTTATTTTGGAAATCTTCACAAAGGTCATAGAAGTCTTTTTTGATAAGCTGCCAGCAACTCTTCAAGAACTCATTATTAAACCCATCTGGGCCAGGAGCTTTATTATTGGGCAGGCTTTTAACCACTGCATCAATTTCCTCTGCGGTAAACGGATCCTCAAGCCACTCAAGATGATCATGCCTTTCCAGGAACATATTCAGATTGAAGAGCATTGTTGGGTTTTCAGAATTTCCCAATCTATCTTTGAAGGCTTCCCAGAGAACCTTTTCTTTGTCCTCATGATTTGCTACAATTTCCCCATTATTCTTCAGAAGCTGTGGGATCTGATTGTTCCTGTACCTTATAGTTGCATGACTATGGAAAAGCTTTGTCCCAGCATCACCTTGTTTGATCCACGAATCTTGCTTCTCTGCTTCCAATAAGTTCTTTGCTGCTCAAGCATCTGAGTTAATTTGTCATTTAGGATTTGCTTGAAGTTCCATTCTGCTAGGGTCAGATCTCTGTATTCCTCAATTTTTTCAATTAGAGACATAACCAATTTTATGTTGCCAAGTGTTTTCTTGATGGAAGCAAAACTCTTCTGCCATTCCCTTATGATCTTTCTTAGGTTTTTGAATTTAGCATTGACAGCTTTTGCTTTGTCTCGGTTGTGCTTAGGATCATACCAACCACTGTTGGACTATCGATTGAAATTTGGCTGATTTAGCCAATAATTTTCAAATCTGAAAACTTGACCCTTTGGTATGTTGGTTGAAATAGAGATGTTGCACGGCCAATGATCAGAGGTCTGCATGACTAGAGTGCTGACAGAAGTGTTAGGGAAGCAGGTAGTCCAGGAGCTGGAAGTGAAGAACCAATCCAATCTTTCCATTAAGGGGGAGGGTTGCTTATTTGTCCAAGTGTATGCTCGCAAGCAGAGGTAATTCCACTAAACCAAGGTTCGATGGCATCATTAAAGAGAAGCATTTCATTAACATTTCCACCAGGTTTGTTCCTATTTTCTGTACTCCTTAACAGATTGAAATCGCCAAGAACCAACCATTTTTCAGAGGTAAGATTATTGTAATGCTTGAACCATCTGATGAAGGCATCTTTTTCCTCATGAACACAAGGCCCATATATGTTTGTCGGTACCGAAATCATTATTCATCTTAGCCGTGATCTTAACGGTGATAGCATAGGCATTTTGGAAGACTAAAACCCCATCAAAGAAGCGGCTTTTCCAGCAAATAAGCGAGGCCACCGGAAGCACCGATGGAGGGGAGGAAGGAGAAGTGATCAAAACCCGGAGGACTGAATTTCTGGATGAAAAGGATATCAAAACTCTGCCTTTTGTTTCTTGAAGACAAAAAATGTCACATTCAAGCATCCACTAAGGTTTCTCTAATCGGAGCCCATTTATCTTCGAGTTCGGACCCGGACATTCCGGCAAAGAACTTTCCAACTTCTATTACGATTATGTTGTATATTCATTTGGGAAACAATTGGTGTGAGTTAGAACTTGAAGAAAAAGCTTGCAACAATCCCATGATGGCTTGTACACAATTGAGAACCATGAATTCTGGTAAACAGCCAACATCTTTAGCAGCGAAATGGGAACAGGCCAAAATACACAGCAAGCCCAAGTGGCCCAAAGCAGCTTAGAGAGAATAGCCGCTCCGCTTAGCCCAGCAGCAAGTTTGTGAAAGCAGTCACCAAATAGCAGACTAGACCAACTGAAACTTAACATCGCAAATCCCAAAGATGACCTGACCCAATACAACTTTCGAAAGACCATAACCCAACACAAACTTAACTTTAGCTGACTGAGACTCAGAAGGACAGTTCTGAGTATCGACTTAGACACTGACAAAGACCTGACCAGAGCTTGGAGAGAAATTAAAAGAGAGGATCCAACATGGATCAAATAGAAAACAAAAGAAGAAAAAAAGATAACTAGGGCGGGACGAAGCCAGCACCAGGCATGCTGCCTATCCCCAATGTTCCACATCATGAAGATCTTCATTTCTTTTCCATGCTGCTTCCGGCACCACCACCTTGAAACATGCTGTTATCAGCATCTGACTCTTGGTCATCTTCAGGCTCCACATTTTCCTTCGAGTTAACAGGAGCCTTCTGTCGGGTACCTAGATTAGGGGGTCCTAAACTAGGGGGATAAGAGATAGGCAAACCAGCTTCACCCCTCTCTAAAATCCCAAAAGCTAACCAAGGGAAATCCCCAATTCTTCTCGTACTAGGCCGGCCCACGATCAGGCCCACAAAGCCACGGAACCCGCTAACTCGAGCAGCAGCCGCTCGCCCGCTCGGGAAAGAACTACGGAAACCGCTCGAGCGAGCGAGCGCTCGAGACGGTGACGGAAACCGCTCGAGCGAGCAATTGTTCGAGATGATGACGGAAACCGCTCGAGCGAGCAATCGCTCGAGTCTGCCGGCAATTATTGCCTTTCCAGAGCATGCACATGGCTACGGGGCTCGAAACAGTGCGGCGGTACCCCAATCTGCCTAACTCTATGGCTACGAGGCCCGTAATAGTGGATCGTACGCCGGTCAATTCTATCATTACGCTGCCCATCCCGGATTCGAGGATGGCGAAGCCGGCTGTGACACCATGCCGCGCCGCGTGCCGCGTGCGGCATCTCCTCAAACGCCATCGTCAACTCTCCGTACCGTCAAACACGGCGCTCGGTCCCATCGCTCGGATCGCCGACCCCCTCGAGGCCGTCCTCGAGTGCTCGAGGATGATGGCGGATGGGGCCCGGGCGTATGGGGGCGCGCCATGGCCCGTCTTCTCTACCACGACGGCCACACACCAGGGTTCCCGGGCAGGCCATCATCGCCCACTCCTCCATTTCGTCAGCCCGCGTCAGGCAAGGACGAGCAGGCCATCACCAGCCATGCTGCTACAGGGTCGAACCGGACCAAAGCATGGATCCAAGGCTCGAACCGGACAAGAGGGAGCATCTACAGCGCCGACGACTCGACGGAGCGCCCATGCCTTGACGTCACGCACACGATTGCCCTACCAAATCTTGTACTCCTGAGCCTCCCCTTGGCCTATAAAAGGGGACGCCAGGGCATAGCATAGAAAGGACAGACCCACGCTCTCCATTCACTAAGCCTCAGAACTTCCTTGTACTCCCCCCTGTACGAGCACCTAGGTGCAAGATAATACGAGTCTCTCCCCCCCCCCCGCTGGACGTAGGGCCTTCTTTCGTCCGAACCAGGATAAAAACCTTGTGTTTTTCTTGCATCACCATCCGGATTAGGGAGCACGCTTAGAAATTTACTCGTTGGTGTTTCACGTGTTTCGCGCCAGGTAGGGGTACCACGTGTTTCGCCCGATTCCCGCCATTTTTCCGGATGGCATCACCCACTTCCTCGCTTCCGTTCGCTACGGTGATCTGGTTTGGGAGTTTGGAGTTTGTGTCGCTCGGCGCAGGCTATGACATGGCTCTGCTCTCGATCGGAGAACCAGGTGGGGGACGCTCTTCACCTCCACGCGCTGGTGGAGTCACGCGTCGACCGCGCCACCACGGCTCGCCACCACGACGCCGACGCCACCAGCACCAGCTTCATCGCCAGCCCACGCAGGGCCCAGAGTACACTGCCCCCGTGCCCACCCAGCCGGACGCCATGGCACACCCAGCAGGGGCGTCAGGCGCACGACAGGGGACGGCACGAAGGCAGGTGGCTGTCAACGCCAACCCCGACTTCACGTTCGCCATGCGTTCGCCGAGAGAGCCCGGCGTGGCACCTCGAGCGCGCGCACGGCCAACGTCACCCAACTTCTTGCCGCATGGGCTCTATCGAGCCCGTCGCAGGCTCCCTTTCGGGCTCACCAACGCCGCCACCACGTACGCCGATGAGATTCGGTCAGCCATGGGGCCGCAAGAGGAAAGCCCTGGCCCCCTTTTGCACGCCACCATGAACTTGGAGATCGTGCGGCCGGCAACGGTGGACCGCGGGTTCGATAGGGCGCCTGGCTCGCAACGCCACGCCACGGTTGGAAGTATGCGCCGTTGGATCGAGGAGGAGAGCACTGGAAGGCCATGGACACCGTCTGGCGCCGACCCTGACTCCGATGACTCAGATTCAGGGTGCTATGATCCGGCCCGTGAGTGCTTTCGCCTTGAAGATGACGTCCCGTCAGATTCAGAGTCCAGAGACAACGCCGCCGCAGCCAACCGGCCAGCCGGAACGCCGGTAGTCGGAGCGCCGGCCGCAGGAGCCTTGCAGGTGGTCCCTCCTCACGAGCAACGACCGCAAGGACACGTCAACCCATGACCTGAAGAGGACGCCCGGGCCGCACAATGGGCTCAGCTCCGGGAGATCGAGGCTAAGATGGACGCCGAGCGCGTAAACCTGGAGCTGCTCAAGCGAGCCCTTGAGCAGAACCAACTCCCTCCGCCTCGAGCTCCTGGTGCTCGAGGAAGGGCACGGGGTGTCTTCGACCGCATCGTCAACGACGGGCGGCCAGAAGCACCAATCGAGCCAGCCCGCTTCCCAAGAGCAAGCCAGAATGTCCTCGCGGCTGCCATGCTACTGTGAGACATGCCTGCGCCCTCGAATCCGCAGGCATTGCGGATACGGGATGAGGTCCAGGGACTCCTCCAAGTCGCGGCCGCCCAGCAGGCCGACAGCTCGGCCTCGAGACTGCGCGAGGCGGAGTCAGACCAGCCGGCCATCCCGCCCCGGCACGAGCGAGAGGGCTCGGTCCACCAATAGGCACCCCCTCGAGGTGGTAGGGCCCCCGTCCGTGATCGCATCCTCGACAACCGCGAGCCTCAAGATGCGCGTCACGACATCAACGACAACCGACGGCGCAAGGCCGCAGGAGCTGAGGAACATGGCTACAGGGCCCATCGAGGGGGACGCTACGACAGCGACGAAGATCGATACTCCCCCGAGCCGCCAGGTCCCCGCGTCTTCAGCAAGACCATCCGCAGCACGCCGTTGCCCAATCCCTTCCGGCCTCCCACGAGCCTCACCAAGTACAACGGCGAGACCAAACCCGAGCTCTGGCTGGCCGACTTCTGACTGGCCTGCCAGTTGGGAGGGGCCAGGGAGGATAAGGCTATTATACGACAACTCCCCTTGTTTCTTTCCGACACCGCGCGTCATTGGCTCGAGGAGCTCCCGGCCGGGCAGATCCACGACTGGACCGACCTGGTCCGGGTCTTCGAGGGGAACTTCAAGGGCACCTATGTTCGACCTGGCAACTCGTGGGACCTCCGGAATTGCAAGCAGCACACCGGGGAGTCTCTTCGAGACTTTGCTCGACGCTTCTCCAAGCTGCGCACCGAGCTGCCGCACATCCCCGACCACGACGTCATCCTGGCGTTCGTCTCGGGCACCACATGCAAGGAGCTCGTGCGGGAGCTCGGGCGCAGCCGCCCGAAGACCGTCGACGAGCTCATGGACGTTGTCGCCGACTACGCCGCCGGTGACGAGGCTGTGGGAGCGTTCTTTGGCAGGGACGGGAGCAAACCCAAGCCGCCACCCGGCGACGGGGAAGGCACGAGCAAGGGCCAGAAGAAGAACGGGAAGAAGAAGAAGGGTAATCAGCAAAACAAGCGCGTGGTCATCGAAGACGAGGTCGCTGTGGCCGAGCGCAAGAAGCCTCGACCCCCTCCAGATGGGGCCGTCTTCGACAAGATGCTGAAACAGCCATGCCCGTACCATAAAGAGCCGGCCAAGCATAACCTTGAGGACTGTCGTATGCTTCGTGGTTATTTCAAGAGGTTTGGTATTGACAAGGATGATGACAAGAAGGATAAGGGTGGCGACGACCGGGCCAACGACAACGACGACAATGGGTTCCCGCCCATTGCCAACTGCTATATGATCTACGGCGGCCCTACTACCCAGATGACGCGTCGGGAACGGAAGCAGGAACGTAGGGAGGTCTTCTCTGTGAAGCCCGCCTCTACTCGATTCCTTGACTGGTCGGAAGCGCCTATCACGTTCGATCGTGACGACCACCCAGAACACGTCACCAACCCGGGCGCGTACCCCCTCGTGGTCGACCCGATCATCCTCGACGCCCGCTTCACCAAGGTCCTCATGGATGGAGGCAGCAGCCTCAACATCATTTACATAGGAACACTCACGTTGCTCGGCATCACGCGGGCGCAACTCAGGCCGAGCGCCGGGGGCTTCCACAGTGTCGTCCCCGGCAAGACGGCGCTCACGATCGGCCGCATCGACCTCCCCGTCTACTTTGGCACACGCTCGAACTTCCGTCGAGAGGTCCTCACCTTCGACATGCCCAGCTTCGAGGGGACCTACCATGCAATTCTGGGCCGCCCGTGCTACGCCCAGTTCATGGCGATTCCCAACTATGCCTACCTCAAGCTCAAGATGCCGGGGCCGAAAGGGGTCATCACCGTCGACTCCACGTACGAGCACGCATACTGCTGTGACATGGAGTGCGTCGAGTACGGGGAATCCCTGACCGCGTCCAAGGAGCTAGCCAAGACACTCGATTGCCTGGCGGCCGAGGCCGTCGCACCAGCACCCAAGCGGCAGGCCGGCAATTTCAAGCCCGCCGAGGACACCAAAAAGATCCCGCTCGATCCGAGCTCCTCGGACGGGAAGACGCTGACAATCAGTGCCTCCCTCGACAGCAAATAGGAAGCAGTGCGACTTTCTCCACGAAAACGCTGATATGTTTGCGTGGAGTCCCTCGGATATGCCCGGCATACCGAGGGATGTCACCGAGCACGCCTTGGAGATCCGTCCCGGTTCGAGACCTGTCAAGCAACACCTGCGCCGCTTCGACGAGGAGAAGCGCAGGGTCATCCGTGAGGAGGTCGAGAAGCTCGAGAAGGCCGGATTCATCAAGGAGGTACATCATCCTGAGTGGTTAGCTAATCCTGTATTAGTAAAGAAAAAGAATGGAAAAATGAGGATGTGTGTAGACTACACTAGTTTAAATAAAGCATGTCCCAAAGTTCCATTTCCTTTGCCTCGAATAGATCAAATCGTTGATTCCACTGCGGGTTGTGAAGTACTTTCTTTTCTCGATGCTTACTCTGGCTATCACCAAATCAAAATGAAGGAGTCCGACCAGCTCGCGACTTCATTCATCACCCCTGTGGGCATGTACTGTTATGTCACGATGCCTTTTGGCCTTCGAAACGCCGGGGCAACATATCAGCGCTGCATGCTTCACGTTTTTGGCAAACATATAGGAGAAACGGTCGAGGCATACGTAGATGACATCGTTGTCAAAACGCGTAAGGTCGAAAGCCTTGTCGAGGACCTCAAGCTGACGTTCGGGTGCCTCAGGGCCAAGAACATCAAGTTGAACCCTGAAAAGTGTGTCTTCGGTGTACCTCGAGGCATGTTGCTAGGCTACATCGTCTCCCAGCACGGGATCGAGGCCAATCCTGAGAAGGTCACGGCCATCATGAGAATGGGGCCGATTCGAGACTTGAAAGGAGTGCAAAAAATCACAGGATGCCTGGCTGCCCTTAGCCGATTCATCGCTCGCCTAGGAGAGAAAGCCTTGCCTTTGTATCGGCTCCTTAAAAAATCCGAGCACTTTGCGTGGACACCCGAGGCGGAGGAAGCCCTCTCGAGGCTGAAAAGCATGCTCACCTCCCCTCCCGTGCTCGTGCCACCTCGACCAGCTACACCGGATAAACCCGCCGAGCCACTCCTCCTCTACATTGCCGCAACCACTCAGGTGGTTAGCGCAGTCATAGTGGTTGAGAGGCAGGAAGAGGAGCACGCGCTCCCCGTCCAACCGCCAGTTTACTTTGTCAGTGAGGTGCTCTCGGATGCGAAGACTCGATACCCCCAAATCCAAAAGCTGCTCTACGCGATCGTGCTCACACGCCGAAAACTCCAGCACTACTTTCTTAGCCACCCGGTGACTGTGGTCTCGTCATTTCCGCTCGGAGAGATCATCCAGAACCGGGAGGTAGTGGGCCGGATCGCTAAGTGGTCGGTCGAGCTCATGGGCGAGACCATCACTTATGCCCCACGAAAAGCTATCAAATCCCAAGTGTTGGCTGATTTTGTTGCTGAATGGACCGACGTCCAACTCCCTCCAGCACAGATACGAACCGAGCTGTGGACCATGTATTTCGACGGGTCGCTCATGAAAACAGGAGTGGGTGCGGGCCTACTCTTCATTTCGCCTAGTGGAGTACACATGCGCTACGTAGTTCGGATCCACTTCGCGGCCTCGAACAACATGGCAGAATATGAGGCGCTCGTTACCGGGTTGCGTATCGCTATCGAGCTCGGGGTCCGACGCCTCGACGCTCGAGGTGACTCGCAACTTGTCATCGGCCAGGTAATGAAAGCCTCGAGCTGTCACGATGAAAAAATGGAGGCGTACTGCAACGAGGTGCGCAAATTGGAAGCTAGCTTCCACGGCCTCGAGCTCAACCATGTCCCGCGACGCTTCAATGAAGCTGCGGATGAGCTGGCCAAGATCGCGTCATCTCGAGCGACGGTTCCCCCAGACGTCTTCTCAAAAGATCTACACGAGCCATCCGTAAAATGGAACTCGGGGGCTGGCCTCAAGTTGCCCGTCGAGCTCGCTCCTACGACCGCGCCCCCTTCGACGGGGGCTGAGGTCATGGAGATCGACAGGTCCTCGAGCCCACCCACGGATTGGCGTGCGCCCTTCCTCGAATACCTTATTCGAGGAGAACTACTGAGGATCGAACGAAGCAAGACGCCTAGCTCGACGAGCCAAAACATACGTCCTCTACGGAGACGACAAAG
Organism: Themeda triandra; assembly: GCA_018135685.1. NCBI lineage: Eukaryota > Viridiplantae > Streptophyta > Magnoliopsida > Poales > Poaceae > Themeda > Themeda triandra. The sequence continues at coordinate 90,612 of JAENPR010001086.1, forward strand.
AGCTCGGACCGCGGCCCGACCCGGCATACTCCAACGTTGCATCTCGATCGAGGAGGGTAGAAAATTACTCGGGGACATGCACTCGGGGGCTTGTGGCCACCACGCTGCGCCGAGGACCCTTGTCGGAAACGCTTTCCGTCGAGGCTTCTATTGGCCCACGGCTACCGCTGACGCCATCAAGCTCGTTCGAGCGTGTGAAGGGTGTCAGTTCTACGCCAAGCAGACTCACCTCCCAGTGCATGCACTTCAGATGATCCCTCTCACATGGCCATTTGCTGTCTGGGGGCTCGACCTGGTCGGACCTCTCAAGAAAACGACAGGAGGCCACACCCACTTGCTCGTCGCCATCGATAAGTTCACCAAGTGGATCGAGGCCAAGCCCATCACCAACATCCGCTCGGAGCGAGCGGTCGAGTTCTTCACCGACATTATCCATCGTTTCGGAGTCCCTAATATCATAATCACAGACAACGGCACTCAGTTCACGGGCAAAAAATTCCTGGAATTCTGCGATCTGCACCACATCCGTGTGAACTGGTCGGCAGTTGCCTACCCTCGAACCAATGGCCAAGTCGAACGCGGCAACGGCATGATTTTGCAGGGGCTAAAGCCAAGGATCTTCGACCGCCTCAACAAGCACGGCAAGAAGTGGGCGGCCGAACTCCCATCAGTTCTGTGGAGTCTGCGAACGACTGAGAGCCGAGCCACTGGGTTCACTCCGTTCTTCCTGGTCTATGGGTCAGAGGCCATCCTCCCCACTGACCTCGAATACGGGTCCCCTCGACTCAAAGCCTACAACGAGCAAACCAACGAGGAAAGGCTAGCTAATGCTGTCGACCAGGTCGAAGAAACTCGAGACATGGTGCTCCTACACTCCGCACGTTACCAGCAGAAGCTGCGACGGTACCATGAGAAGAACATGCGCAAAAGGGATTTCGAGGTCGGCGACCTTGTACTCCGTCGACGCCAAGACAACAAGGGGTGCCACAAGCTCACTCCACCCTGGGAGGGCCCGTTCATTGTGGCCGAGGTGCTAAAACCCGGGACGTACAAGCTAATGAATGGCAAAGGCGCAGTCCTCACCAATGCGTGGAACATCGAACAGCTACGTCGTTTTTTCCCTTAGGCCTTGCTGCCTTGTACATTCTTCCGTATAAATGTACCGCTAGTATGAATGAATAAAGGCTTTGCAAAATTAGCTTCATACCTTTTTCGTTCGTATACAAGGAGGGCTCGACTATGTCTTCATAAAGTCAAGCCCCCCTCGGGGGCTAGACCAGGGGGACCCCCCTGAAGTCCTCGAAAAAACACCCGTAGTTTTTTTTCAAAAAGCGCTCGACATTTTCCCTTCTCTGCTTCTCGCCCCGAAACTCTCTCCAAAAACTAAGGACGAGCATCGCCTCGAGCTCCTAGAGCCGGGACGATCGAGCACAAGGTCTCCTACGCTCCCGAGCTACGGAACCCCAACTCATCTCCCCTCAAGGCATTCGAAGCGCGATGCTAACACTTAGCCAAAAAGAGAGAACTCCAGGCAAAGAACAAAGGAAAGTTCAAAAGCGTGGAAAAGAACTAAAACATGCCGCATAAACCATAAACATAATGTTTAAAGGCCGCATGGGCCACTTTACTACCAGAATATTTTTTCTTACAAGGGCCTTCTTGCCCAAATCTCGGCTCGCAGGCCGACGACGACTGTGACTATTACATGGCGGGAGGAAGGACGAACGCCTCGAAGCTTTGGCCCAGTTGCTCTCCGGGCCCCTCGGCGTCGACAAGGAGTTGCTCATGCCTCGGGTTCATGGCTCCCTCCTGCTCGCCCTCAGCATAAGTGAAGCCACCAGCGACGGCCTCCATCCCAGCTTGAGCCTCCTCCCTCGAAAGAGCGAACCCGGAGTAGAAGATGGCGAGGCTCCGGCGCGCGGCGAAGACAAGGGCATCCCGGACACGGTCCCACAGAGAAGCACCGAACTCGACGACCCGGCTGGCGTAGCCACGGCCGACGTCCGGCCCCTCAGTATCCACCACGGGCGCAAAGCCCCAGTTGGCGCTGAGGGTGTCAATAGCGCCGGTAATCCGAGCCTTGGCACCCATCTCAGCGTCCAATGTCCTCTGGGCGACTTCGAGAGCCGCGCGTGCCGTGGACAGATCGGCCTGGGCGAGCTGAAGGGCCGCGCGCGATGCGGACAGATCGGCCTCGAGTGCTGAAAACAAAAACCCAAGTCAGCAAAGGAAGAATCCAAGTCGGTAAACGAAAGAGCGCCTCAAGCACGCTCGAGGACTCGGTCAAAAGCGGCTCAAGCACTTACCTGTACAGCGGGTTGACAACCCCTGCTCGCGTTCGAGCGCGCTCGTGAGCTCGGCCTGCCTCCCCTTAAGATCGCGGCCGAGGTCGCGCTTTTCCACTCGCAGCTCCTCTAGAGCCCGGCCGGCGCCTTGGATGGCGAGATCTTTCTCCGTCACCATCTGACAGAGATTGGCCGCCTCCGTTTGAAAATCGCCCGCCCGCCTCTTCTCTGCTTCGAGCGCGCTCGTGAGGGCCTCCTTCTGGGCGGTTACTCGGGTGACCGCCGTCTGTAGGTCCTTCATGTATGTCTCGGCGGCGGCCTTCTCCTTCTCGAGCTGCTCGACAAGCTGGGCCTTGGCCTTGAAGCCGGCAGTCACCGTCTCCGCAGCTTCCTTGATCTGAGCAGCGATCGTTTCCACCCGCTCTTTCTCCTTTCGAGCCGTCTCCGCCTCCTGCGCAGCTCGAGCAAGCTCGTCCCGGGCCTTCTGGGCATCCTCCTTGATGGCGTCCAGCGCGGCGTTAGCCTCTCGAAGAAGCTGGGCAGATCGGTGCAGCTCCACCTCGGCATTCTGACCCTGGCGCACGAGCCGCCTGATCTCGTCCTCGCTCTCACGAAGGGCGTGGATGTGGACGGACTTGGCGTAGGAGCAGCTCTGCGCTGACTGAATCACGAAAAGAAAAAATCAGGAAACAGACTACAACAAGTTGGGAAAACATAAGGAAAATGACCGCGCTCGAGAACACTTACGGCGGAGAGACGGGGCATGTCCTCGAAAACGAGCGACAGGGCGACCCGCAGGGTGTTCTCGAGCCACTGCCGGCGTTCCTCGGACTCCATATGAGTCCCGAGCTCCTTTTGATCGTTCATCATGATCGCAGGAGCCTCGGGGTCGAGCGGGTCGGGGAGCACCAGCGGCGGCCTCTCCCAAAGCGGGTGCGCCTCCCGCATGTCTCGGTCGACGGCGCTGTGGATTCCCCTCACCGCCTCCAGGTCGACGCCTGCCGTCGCCACTCGCTCGGCCAACGTAGGCGGGCGCTGAGTTTGGCTCCAAGACGACGACGCCTCTTGCGCTGAGTCCGTCTCCTCTCCAGGATCGACGACTCGGTGGGCTCGGTGGGTCCGAAGCCGACCGCTCGCATATGGCTGTCAACGATGGCGGCCGCCGCTTGCTTCCTCTGGGCCTCCTCGCAGTGATCAGCCTCGGACATGCTGGCGAACCTCACCTCGCCCGTCGTCGAGTCGGGCATGAGGTGGGGCACCATGACCTCCCTCAACTGCGGCAGTGGCAGCGGGGCCTGATACGGAACCAGGCGGAGCTCCTTGGGATGCTCTTCCCCCTGTGCACCGTCCTGCGGTTCCTCGCCCTCCGCGGCGGCAGGATGCTCCACCTGCTCCTCCACCCTCTCCTCCTCCTGCGCGATGGCAAGATGCTCTTCCGACGCCCCCTCCTACGCCGGAATTGGGGCCACCCCCTGCTCGACCGGGGAGACCTGGGGCACCTTGACCTGCCGCGCGGCCGAGGGGTCGGCCTCCATGACTCGAGGGGGGTGGGCGTCCGGTCCATTTGGGAATCGGGAACCTGGCCCGCCTCTTGCATCTCCACGTCGACTGCCGGCCGATCGACGGCTTCCGACATCCCCTCCTCCCCCTCCTTCTCCTTGCGCTCCTCCTCGAGCTGACGCAGGCCAATCGGCCACGTCTTAGGGCCGGAGCTCGGGCTCTCGTCCTCGAGCATGATCGGGTGCTGCTCTGACCCGGCCCCGGTTTGAAGAGTGACGGCAGCCGTCTCAGGCCCGGACGCCTCGGTCGTCGGCCCCTTGTCGCCGGCTGCTGCTTCGCCTTGGGCAGCAGACAACGGCGTCTCCGGCGGAACGATTGTTGAGGTGGCGATGGTGGCGACGGCCGTCTCCCCCGCTACCCTAGGCGCGACCCCGGCACCTGCACGAGACGCAGCTGCCATCAGCTTCCCACGCTCGATCGCATCCTTCGCTCGCGCTAGCCAGGATGAAGCAGTGGGAGGAAGAGTCACTCCACCTGGGGCGGACGGGGTGCCACTCGACCCTCCTGCGACCCTCAGCTTCTTTGAAGGCAGGATGGGAGGAAGGGACGGCAAGGGACGCTTGGTTCTAGAGGAAAGAGAAAAACAAAAACGATGACGATAAGAAACTCACAAGCAAAACAGAAAGGCGATGAGAGAGGATCCGATCGAGAGGTGTACCTTGTAGTTGAGGAGGTGCCGCTCGAAACACCCGACTTGCTCGGGTCGCTTGGGGGCTTCCGAGCCACAGCCGGCCCCCTCGAATCACTTGAGGGCTTCCGGGCCTCGACCGCGCCGCTCGAGCCACTCGGGGGCTTCTGGGCGTCAGCAGCCCGCCTCGAGACGTTCGGGGGGCTCTGTTGCCTTGGCGGTCTCGTCCGCCCCCACCGGCTCTTTTGCCGGGTCCGGCGTGCGATCCCCTGCGGGTTCCTGAGTCCTGCGGGTCGGGGTCTGCTCGGCTCGCCGACCACCAGAAGAAGCCCGGCGCTCGACGGGGCGCTCGCCGGGTCGGACTGAAGATGATTTGCGCGCATCTGCAGCCTGCTGCTGCCGGGTGCGCGCGCCCGTCGAAGATGATTGGCAACGGGAAGAAGAATCCCGCCGCGTCGGAGATGGCGCCTGAGTGCTGTGGCTGGAGCGGTGGGAGGATTCCTCCCGCTGCCCCGCTCGGGTCGGCGATGGCGTTCGAGCTCCGCGGTCGGAGCGGCGGGACAACTCCTCCCGCTGCTGGCCCGCTTAAGCCAATGACGAGCTGCTTCCCAGCTCGAGACAAGCGGGCGCCAGAGTCACCTCCTGCACGCGAGATCGAGGCGGCGTTAGCGCTCGAGCGGCGGCGGCGTCGTCGCTATCGATCGCCTCGTCATCCTCCTCGTCGTCGTCATCGGTCGAATCCAAACCGGGGCTCCATTCATTCGGATCCGCCTCCAGACGCATCAGCCGCTCCCGGCGGCGCCTAGCCTTGCGCTTCTCCTTTTCCTCCAGCACGACGGCTTTCTTTGCCCTCTCCCTCCTCCTCGAGAGCGCTGCTGCGTGTTCTCGATCGTTTCTGAGACGTCTTACCTCACGGTCGGGCGCGTCCTCCTCCACCGGGGGCACCGAGTCCGCGTGGTCAATGATCTCCTGGAGAGGCACAGCTCGATGAGATGGGCGCAAATCAGAGAAAAAGCGACATCAATGGAGGGAGAGGACTCGAAGAGGACTTATGTAACCCAGCAGGTCGGCGTCCGGGCGCATGGGGAAGAGATTGACCTGGTTCTCCCCAAAACTCCTGCCGCCGTCGATCGCCTCGCGCACTCGAGCAACGACCGCGGCGTCCAGGAGAGGCAGGCTCGACATCCTGCTGGCCTCGAGCGCCTCGGGGTCGGCGTCCTCTGTCATCTGGTCAAGCCGTTGCGGGCGCTCAGCGAGCGGGAGCACCAAACGGCGGTGGAACCCCGCGACGACGTGGGAGATGTTGAGGAAGATGTCGCCGGCCCTCCGACGACGAAGCCTTTCCATGGCGTTGGTCAGGGGGTCGAGACGGGGCTGGAGCTTGGACGGGTTGCCGTAGCCCCAATTGTGCTGGGGCACGGTCAACACGGCGCCGGTGTACTTTGGGAAATGGTTCCCCTCATTGCGGAGGTAGAACCATTCCAAGACCCACCCGGCGTTGTTCGACGTCCACGAGCCAGGCAGCCAGTGCTCCCGCCTCTTCAAACCGAGCGAACAAGAGCCCGCTCGAACGTAGCGGCGGGCATTCACCTTCTCCTTCCCCTCGTCGTCGTCGTTGTTGTCGTTCCCGCTCACCGCCAAGGTGAACAGCGACGCCTTGAAGATATGGACGAAGAAGTCCCATTGCGGCGCCATCCCCAAATACCCCTCGCAGACGCCGACGAAGCTAGCAGCGTGGGAGATGGAATTGGGGTTGAAGTGCTGGAGCTCGACCCCGAAATGATGGGGGAGCGCCCGCATGAAGCGGCTCGGCCGCGCCCCGAGTCCTCGCTTGTGGAACTTGACGAAGCTCAAGACGTAGCCCTCCGGCACGACGGGCTCACGGTGGGTGGCCTCCGGCACCTGCCACTCCGGTGGCCCCTCCGGCGGGTTGGGGAGGAGCAACCCCTCCTCGACGAGGCCCTCCAGCATCGCCTCGGTCACCGAAGACCGAGGCCACGGGAGCGCATCGTACATCACCACCGGTACGGGGGCCTTGGCAGGCTCCTTGCCGGCGGCGCCCTTGCCTCCAGCCCGGCTACCCCCAGCGCCTCGGCTGGACCCCTGGCCAGTCTTCTTGCTGCCCCTCTTGCTGGAAACCATGGCGGCGGCGGAATCCGATGAGGCGGCGGCACAAGGCGAGAACAACGGCTCCGGCAATGCGCACGCTCGCGAACTTTTACTCCCCCTCTCTAGGTTCCTCCGGCGAATGCGGGCGAGAGTGGCGGCGGTTGCAAGCGAGCGCGACGGCAGCGATTAGGACTGGGAGCGAGAGCGTAACCGGCGGCGGCAGGAGGAAAGAAGGCGAGGAATGCAGAGGAAGGAAACCGGGAGTCCCCTCCCCCAAATTTATAAGGCCGAACCGATCCGCGGCGTGCACATCCGACGGCTCAGATTCTGCAATCCGACGGCTGCGCGCCCCCGGCGGACTCGGCTAAAAATGGTAACCGCATTTACTGCCCCTGACAAACCGCCACCTACCTCCACTCACAGGGCGCACGCGTCGCGAGATGGAGCGGAACCGTCGCCAGCCCACGATCATCATGATGCACCAGTTTCTGCCTAAAAAGGCGTGCCGCTAACGGACGGACTTCCCTCGACCGGCGCGACGATGGGACGTCTCGACAGACGGTTTCTTACACGGTAAGACAACTTGGGATTCTGGTCCCACCTGTAAGACTCGAGGGAGCGGAGGCTGACCCACGAACGGGTTCAAACAGCCGCCCTCGAGCACCCAAGTTAGGGGTGCCCCTAGGAAGGATCCCTCAAAAGGGTCCGCTCGAGAACGAACTCTCAAAACCCAAAGGCACGTCCAAGGCAGGGCGCTAAGCTTCCACGAGATCCCGTCGACGGGAGGCACTCGAGCCGCCGGTCCCCTCGAATGGGGCCGGTCCTCTAAAAGCTACGCACCCAGCTCTAATGAGAGCGCCCCCGGGCCTCGATGCTGCCTCCCCTCGAAAGGAGACGGACTCTCACTTGGATTCCCCGTTATCAGCTCACAGGGAGACATGGCGCTCGCTCGGCCGCGGGTAGCGTCAGTCCTCCTGCCACTTGGATCTGATCCAAGAGATCTAGCGATGAACTGGATCACGACTACGGCCCAGCAATTCGAGGTTCGGGGGCTCGGGTCACATAAACAACCTCCCTCGACACGGGAGGAGCAGGAAATACTCGGGGGCTCGAGGAGTCGTCAGAAATCTCATGCCTCGAGCTGCTACAACTCTAGTTAATAATACTCTTACTCAAAACCGCTCATCTCAAAGCCCCCAGAGGAATGCCTCATTCCTCTGGGGCCTCGGGGGCTACCCCCGCGGGGGACGCTCGCGCGCCCCCCACGGAGACAGGAGGAAATAACTCCTCGAAACAACACGACCCTAAGTCTAGGTACTTCAACTCCACTTCATGATCCCTTGCTTGAAGTTTTTCACAATCAAGCAAGGGCTCGGGGGCTACTGTCGGGTACCTAGATTAGGGGGTCCTAAACTAGGGGGATAAGAGATAGGCAAACTAGCTTCACCCCTCTCTAAAATCCCAAAAGCTAACCAAGGGAAATCCCCAATTCTTCTCCTACTAGGACGGCCCACGATCAGGCCCACAAAGCCACGGAACATGCTAACTCGAGCAGCAGCCGCTCGCCCGCTCGGGAAAGAACTATGGAAACCGCTCGAGCGAGCGAGAGCTCGAGACGGTGACGGAAACCGCTCGAGCGAGCAATCGTTCGAGATGACGACGGAAACCGCTCGAGCGAGCAATTGCTCGAGTCTGCCGGCAATTATTGCCTTTCCAGAGCATGCACATGGCTACAGGGCTCGAAACAGTGCGGCGGTACCCCAACCCTGCCTAACTCTATGGCTACAGGCCCGTAATAGTGGATCGTACGCCGGTCAATTCTATCATTACGCTGCCCATCCCCCGGATTCGAGGATGGCAGAAGCCGCTGTGACACCATGCCGCGCACTGTGCCGCGTGCGGCATCTCCTCAAATGCCATCGTCAACTCTCCGTACCGTCAAACATGCTGCTCAGTCCCATCGCTCGGATCGCCGACCCCTCGAGGCCGTCCTCAGCTGCTCGAGGGATGATGGCGGATGGGACTGGCGTATGGGGCGCGCCATGGCCCGTCTTCTCTACCACGACGGCCACTCGCCAGGGTTCTCGGGCAGGCCATCATCGCCCACTCCTCCATTTCGTCAGCCCGCGTTAGGCAAGGACGAGCAGGCCATCACCAGCCATGCTGCTACAGGGTCGAACCGGACCAAAGCATGGATCCAAGGCTCGAACCGGACAAGAGGGAGCATCTACAGCGCCGATGACTCGACGGAGCGCCCATGCCTCGACGTCACGCACACGATTGCCCTACCAAATCTTGTACTCCTGAGCCTCCCCTTGGCCTATAAAAGGGGACGCCAGGGCATAGCATAGAAAGGACAGACCCACGCTCTCCATTCGCTAAGCCTCAGAACTTCCTTGTACTCCCCCCTGTATGAGCACCTAGGTGCAAGATAATACAAGTCTCTCCCCCCCCCCCGCTGGACTTAGGGCCTTCTTTCGCCCGAACCAGGATAAAAACCTTGTGTTCTTCTTGCATCACCATCCGGATTAGGGAGCACGCTTAGAAATTTACTCGTTGGTGTGATACCCCCGGGTACGAAACACCGACACCTTCTTCCCCCCTTCTTGCTGGTGGACTTGTTGGCGGGCTTCTTCTTGTGGTTGAGAGCTTGTGGGCTGAGCATGTTGTCATCAATCTGGCAAAGCTTAGAGCCCAGGTTCCTGATTTGCTGGAGGGAGAGATCAGGAGGCTTTGGGATGCAAATGTTGCACCTCCTGTCAGGGCAGGCAGGATGCTTAAAGCCTTTGTTGCTTTCGCGGATCCTCGGGCTTCTTCTGACCTCACTCTCCACAACCGGCGTCTTTCTTGGTTTACCCTTGGGTTTCTTCGGAGTGATATTAGCAGCATGCAAAAACTCTTCGCTCTCAGTGACATCAGTTTCCTCAGTTATCTCTGTGATAGTACAACTACTAAGGACTTTGCTAGTTGGTTCTGTAGGACTGTTGTTAGGGACTGTGATGATGGTAGAGGACAGGTTACTGCAGAAGGCTGACCAAGCATCTGACTCAATGAACTCTTTAGCCCACTTGAAATTACCAGGTGATGAAAGCAGAGAGGTGAAGAAAGGTGCCCAGAACAGTGGAATAGGAACTTGCTTGCCAGGAATGTTGGTCAAGGGAGCAGACCAATCAGGCATAGCAGCACCACTGAGCTTGTGAAGGATGAAAGGGTCAGAGATAGGAGCATCTCTGATCTAGACCATTCCAAGATTTATGAAGCCATTGCCAAGATAGAGGTCACCTTCAAAGTTATCTTCTTCAGAATCCTCAGCAGGTTGGAAATGCTCTTGTTCATCAGGTTCAGAGTCCTCATTCTCACTCAGGAGTAGAGCAGGATCAATCTCATCCTCATCATCAAAGATAACAGGTTCGATAGGAGCATTTGGCAGGTTCACAGGGAAGGGTGGCTCAAGGACTTGTAAAAAATCCATCTGTAGATTTGCTTCCTCCATGTTGTTGGGTTGATGCTCGGGATTTAAACCTGTCACTTGGATGACTTCAACAGCAAGGTCATCCTGCTGAATCATGGCATGTCCCTCCACTGCAAGGTTGAGATCCAGTGGCTCCGGAGTATGAATAGGGTTGATAATAACCTCCTGCATTTCAAAAGCAGGAGCCACATTCAAGTCAATTTCCATTTCTGCTGCATCAATCTGAGCAGCATCATTTTGAGCCTCACCATCCTGCTGGCCATTCTGCTCATCAGGCCACAGGTCCCAGGCATTAGCAGGAGCCACCTGAGCAGCAGCTATATCCCAGGCAGCATTAGGATTGTCATTTTCTTTAGCCTGATCATTTTGTTCAAAGGGTTCCTCCTCATCATCTTGTTCAATCTGGTGCTCTTGATCTTCCTGGATGTGCATGTCGACATCAGCCTGAATAGCAAGCAAATCTGGTAAGTTGTTCTGGATATTAGCAGCATCAAGTCCCTGTTGGACTTGGTTTAGATCCTGAACACCGTTCTGAATAACAAAATGCTCCTGTCCCTGAGCTTGCTGGACTTGATTTAGATCCTGAAAACCATTCTGAAAAATATTTTGCTCCTGTCCATGAGCTTGATTGGGAGCCTGAATACCATTCTGAAGAGCAACCTGCCCCTGTCCCTGAGGTGCCTGAATGTTATTGCCTATCCCATGATCCTGATTGTTGCCAACCCCCTGACCATTTTCTTGTAGAGCTGCCACAACCCCATGCCCTCCTTGCTGCTGGTTAGCAGGAGCAGCCGGCGCAGCACCTGGTTGGCCATAGCCATAGTAGTCAAAGGGAGCCATGTGATCTACATGCTGAGGAAAAGGAGCTTCAGGCGGTGGTAGGATAGCAGCATTGTGACCCACGATTTCAACTTGAACCCGGGATGTCTAAGTTAGAGCCCAAAGCCGCCCAATTGAATTGACCATCCATAACGGCCTTCCCTTTTGAATTTTTTGCAACGTAAACTTGTCCACCACTCTTTTGACTTCTAAGGCACGAAGCCGCCACATGTCCCCATCCTTTGCAGCCAGTGCAGCGGATGGCATTATTGCAGTGTCTCCGGAGATGATAGGTGGAGAGGCACCTAGAGCATCTAGGCCTATTGGATTCAAAATTCGAAAATGGTCTACTTTCCGGGGCCGAGAGGCTAGACCCAAATGGGGAAGAAGAAGCACTAGGACGGATATGGACGATCTTGGCCTGGATTGGGATGCTTCCAAGAGGAATCCTGTTAGCACCAGTAACAGGTTTGATTGGGATGGCATTGGCCCCAGAAAGTGGCGGCGGCTGCGGAGCATGGATGGATTGAGGAGCCCTGATTTCCCCGGCACCGGAACTGATGGGGATGGCATTGGCTCCAGTCAAAGGAGGCACCGGCCGAGCGGCATCAGCAAAGGAGCGAGGGGGAACAGGTTTGGAGAAGGAGGCATGCTGCCTCGAGACAAAGGTCCAGGAGCGGCTCTCCTCCCTGCAGTAGGCAGCAAACTCCGATTGCCAGTTTGGACCTCCATTACCCCAGAGATGGAAGAACAATTTGTAGTCTGAGCATTCAAAAGAGATGAGGTGTCTGATGAACATCCCAACTCGAGGAGAACTGACAATGAAACTAAAGGTCCGAGATGAGAGCTGAGCGACCAAAAAATGCGCAGCAGAGCCTCCGATGGTTGCCTGAAGGATATGGGCAACAGTAGCAGGGGAGAGGCGAAGCTTGCAGCGACCAAAGGAAACAACGAGGATGAAGGAGCCATTGTCACTAGAGACCGGGAGGCCAAAAAGGCCAAAGATCTTGGCCTGGATCCTAAGTCCAGGCGAAAGGGAGAGGTCACGAACCTCCATAGCAGGCAAAGAAACAGCAGCAGAGGGAAGGGCCAAAGCAGAGGAGCTGACTGACCTTAGCGGCGCACAGAGACCAAAGGTCGAATACCTGGTGGGCGGAGTACGGCGTAGGGAGCACACCGAGCCAAGGGAGGGCGTTCCGCGTGCTGAGGGCCGCCAAACCGCCGGGGCCGCCGGCCAGACCGGCGAGGAGACACGGCTTCGAGGGTTAGAAAGGTCCCGACAGGGTCCTGCTACGCCCTGCACATCGAGCTCCGAGCATGGAGGGCCACGACACCGCCGGGCGAGACGAGCAGAGCAGCGGCGAGGCGGAGAGCTGGCGCCTTTTCGTCCTCTTTTTGTTATTGTTTAGAGTATAGCTTTATACCTAACTTTATCATTATTTCCTACTGTAAAAGAATTATGAATTATCAATATATTTTAAATTGTACAGATGGGTGGAACACGTTATACCTTTCCAATATACAACAGAGCTGTATGAATACGTGCATTTATGGGAAACGGTTAGCATGACACAGCTTCAAGAAGAGGAAGACGATTCTATTATTTGGCGATGGACACAAAACGGAGAGTTTTCAACGAAGAGCGCTTATCAGATTAAGTTCGAGGGCGCCTACAGCAAATTGAAACTCACACCCATCTGGAAAGCAAAAGCCGAACCAAAATGTCGATTCTTCAATGGACCCTCCTCCATGGAAAGATCTTGACAGCCAACAACTTGGCCAAAAGGAATTGGCCCAATGATCCCATCTGTAAGTTATGTGCCATTGAACCCGAAACCCCGCTGCATCTATGCAAGGACTGCCAGTTTACAAAGGAGGTGTGGTCTGAACTAAAACGTTTGTTGCAGCTGTCGGTGCTTGATTTGGTTGACATGACGGGGTAAATCCACAAGGTATGGAGAAGGTGTAGAGGAAAATTTGACAAATCACAGAAAAGGCGTTTCGACGGCATAATGATCTACTTCTGGTGGAACATTTGGAAGGAAAGGAATCGAAGAGTGTTTCAGCAGAAAAGTTTGAGAGCAGACCAAATAGCGATGTTGTGCAAAGATGAAATCTCTCAATACCATCTTGCTTTTGAAAGGATGGTGTAGCAACGTCAGCATCAGTAGTAGTAGTTCTTTGCCTTTTTTCCTGTCTTTGGTTTCCCTGGCCGCAGTAGAAGTCGCTTATTTGGTTTTTGTAGGTGGATAGTCGGTCAGTAGGCGGCTGTTGTAAAAGTTGTCTTTTTGTTTTTTTCCAGCCTGTTTTGTTTTTCTATCGTCTAATAAAAATCGGCAAAGCTCTTGCCGCCTTTCGAAAAAAAAAAAAGATTGTAGCACCTTCCAAATTTCAGAATGGAACAGTTGCAGGTCGGACCAAAGGTACTGCAAGAGGCGAGATCAAGTGATTTATTGGATGTCATTGTTGTCAATTTATTTACACACGTTTACAAGACAAGATGGTCTTCTCTGAGAATAAAGAAACGAAATTTATTGTAAACGTGCAGCTCCTGGTAAAAAGGTGGAGCGTGTTTCAGTTTTGAGAAAGCCTCGCAAGCACTCCGACCATGGGCGCGACGGTGACGGTGGACGGCTCGTTCTGCTGGTAATTCCGCCGGGAGTCGTCGTACCGGTCGCTGCCGTCCGGCCCTCCGACGATGGCGCCGACGAGCACGTTGGGGTTGGGCGCGTCCCTAGTGTAGTAGCCGAACCCTCCCTTGCAGGTGATCTTGCCGGGGCTGGCCTTGATGGACGGCACCGACGCGCCGCGGTGGTGCACCTGCTCCGGGAACCTGTCGCCGTACCCGACCATGTAGCTCATCCTCTCCGGGTTGACGCCCAGGATGTAGTCTGCCTGGGACCGCGCGAACGCCAGCAGCTGCGACGGCGGCAGCGTCGCCCCGCCGCCGCCGCACTGGAGCGAGGCGCCCGCGGCAGCCAGGTGATCGGAGTGCGCGGCGAGCACGAACGCCGCGGAGGTCACGTACTGCAGGTTGTTCCAGGGCTCTAGCCACAGCACGCCGCCGGGGCTCAGCCTCCCGTCGTCGCTGTTGTGCTCCAGTACGCCGCAGATGAACTCCTCCAGGTGGCTCTTCATCGCCGCCGCGTTGCCGGCGTCGGGCAGCTTCCCTTCGAGGATGAGCTGCAATTGCAAGCATGATAATCAATGGCGAGCTGCTCGCGGTTTGTTTGTATAGTATCTCATGGCTGTGTAGGTGTGCGTTCTCGCTTGCCTTGGCGACGAGTGCCTGGGCGCCGACGAACTTGTTGTCCCAGGAGAACGAGGTCTGTGCTCCGCCGACGTTGCCGTTGCCGTCGCCGGCGATGAAGGCCTTATAGTCTTCATCACCGGTGGCGATGAAGAGCCAGACTGCAGCCCAGATCAGCTCGTCCTGTCCCATTGATCGTCGATATTATTGATCCCATTGCATTATTATTCCATTGTATATGGCATTATGGCACATGAACAATTTTCAGAAATAATGTTCGGATTAAAATTTCCATCGAATTTTGAAGGAAATGGTAGTAAAGTACCTCATCGCCGCTGCTCGGATAGAATTCTGCAGCCCCCGGCACGCTGTTCTGGTACAGGCCACGGTGGTTCTTGGCAAAACGGAACAGCTGCAACACCACAAACCATCGGATTCATATACAATACAATAATGGCCAATATATGCACACTGTTCTATGGTGAATAAACGTGTCGTAGGTCACCTGCTCGGCGTGGCCGAGCAGCATGGCGCTATAACCGGCGTCTTGTGGTTGGAACGCGACGGAGGTGGCGGCGAGCGCGGCGGCCGTCTCGGCGGCGACGTCGGACCCTGGGCGGGAGGCGTCGACGCAGTAGGACGCGCGGGGCGTGTCCATGTCCTCGGGCCGCTCCCAGCACGAGTGGTCGGAGTCGCCGTCGCCGACCTGCACGTACAGCGTCTCGTCGGCCGCGTGGGCCCGGGCCAGGTAGTCGGCGCCCCAGCGCACGGCGGCCAGCGCGTTCCGGAGCTCCCCCGCCGCCGCCAGCGCGCCCCCGTGCTCCACCACGCTCCACGCCAGCATCGTCACCGTGAACGCCAGCGGCAGCCCGAACTTCACGTTGTCGCCGGAGTCGTAGTACCCGCCGGTGAGGTTCACCTGCGTCGCGTCGCGTCATCATGCATGCATATATGTCAGCTGATTGGAAATTAATGCAGGTGTAAATGTGGAGCAACGACGACGGTGCGGTGCTTGTTCTTACGCCATGGTCGCTGCCGTCGGCGAGGGCGGAGTCGCCGCGCCACTGGACGCGCTGGTCCGGCGGCAGCCTGCCGGAGCGCTGGCCCTCAAAGTAGAGCAGCGACTTGGTCAGGGCGGCGCGGTAGTCGGGCTGCGGCTGGGCTTGGCAGTGGCCCAATAAGCAGAAGAGCGCCACCAGCCCACCAACTGCAGCAAGAAGCCGCGTCATCTCTCTCTCTCTCTCTCTCTCTCTCTCTCTCTCTCTCTCTCTCTCTCTCTCTCTCTCTCTCTCTCTCTCTCTCTGTTCTGCACGAACTCTTGTTTGCTCTCAAATCGCCTATACTAGGTCAAGTGCATTAGGAATTTGGATCGATTTCTTGGTTTTGCTAATTGTTATGGTGGGTGAGTATTTATAGGCAAAAGATGAACACAAAGTAGAAATGGTAGGACTACAAAAAACAGAAGGAATTAATTAACACGCGAATTTGAATAAATGCAGCATAAAATGAATACTGCATTATTTATTATTGGACGATTTTGTGGCGTTCATATGGGATGTCTGAAATCAGGGCATTTTGGAGGCAGGGTGACTTTTGCATTGATGGGTTTAGATAGAAGTAAGGTTATTTTTCCATCATGTGATCATTTACATTTCTGCTTAGCCAGGGTCAGCATTTTTGTAAATATATTCTTTTCTTCTAAAACAAAGATACACACACTCATGTGTATTTGCGAAAAAAAGATAGAAGTAAGGATATATCCTTGTAAATTCAGGGATAGCCAAATCAGAAATTTTAAGTAGTAGCAATTAATGATGTGATTGTTTTTCCTTTTTAAGATTCTAATTTAAAATTGGAGAACACGAGAGAATGTATGTAGCCTTTCGTTGCGTCATGGTTATCGGAGCAGCAGGTTTGGATCCATCGAGGATATGGTTCCATTTATTTCTCGTCATGCGATTTGTAGTGGTTAATCCCTTAATCCCTGCGGCATCAGCAGCTCATAACACCCATCGAAACTTGGCAGTGTGTTTTACTAGTAGGCTGGAGTATGGGCCCTGATGGGCCACGAGTGATTTGATTACGCTTAGCCCCATTTTCTCATTATTTCCCCCCTCTTTTTAAAATTTGGTGTCATTTGAATATCTCTACTATAATTGAAATCTTCTCAAGGTGTAAGAAGCCTGGTCCTTACACCTGGCCCACATGCAGACTCACAACTCACCCGTGGCCTTACATCGCTCCAAACCCGCACGTCCTCCCCCGTTCCTTCCCCCGCTGGTCAGGTTCGATCCCTCTGTCATCTTTTTTTTTTACTGTCTATTAATAGCTTTTTTTAGGGGACCATCTATTATTAGCTCGAGCAACCACGGAAAGAGAAACAAAAAAAAAAATTCTTGTCGCCGCATGATTTCCGACGAGGCTAGGTTATAGCTCGCCGCTCGATGCTCGCCGTTGTCGCCGCGGCTCACCCGGCCCGCGCTTCCATGCGACTCCTCCTCATCTCCCCATCCTCCCCTGTACGTGATCGGCGGTGGATTGGTGGGTAAAGCGGCCCGGGTGGGGCGGCAGACGACGTGGCCGGCCGGACCTGCCGGCCCTGGAGACGGTTCAGGCGAGGGGACATCCGCATCGCCATCTGCCTCCTCGAGCGCTCCAATCCCGCCCCCGCACCCCGACGCGGACGACTCCGGCCGACATAGCCCGATCCGAGGATAAGGTGCTTTTCGATCCATTCTATTGCCCCGATCCTCTCTGTCAATTGTCAACATATTTCTTACTCTCTTCCTCTCGCAGATCCGCGGTGGTTAGACTGGATCCGGCACGGCCTCTCCACCCCTGATTTGGTAGTGGATCATCCACTTACAATGGCCAGCGCAGGATGTAACGAGGCAGGGATCACAGGGTGGACGGCTCCAATGGCGATGGCCATGGTCTGCTTCTGGCGTCGTCCCCATGGTGTATCTAGGTAATATGTTCGATGTAATTCCTTACATACGTACACAGATGCAATCTGTTCTTACTTGTATTTACGATTCACGGGCATTTCTTACTTGTTCGATGAAATTATGCGGGGTATGATGGGAATAAAAAATGGTCAGTGCGGGTTTAGTTGGGGAGCACTACAGCCATCCAGATCAAAGAAATATCAAGTTTTAGCTTCACTCATAAATTGTTTGGTGAAGTTGTTTGAAGATTTTTTTGTGTCCAGAGGCAGATGTGGATAATTTCCATAGCTTGCTTGCCAGGATTTTGTGGCATGGATTGATGAAAAATCATTAGATTACTTTCTCTATAAGTAGTGCTTATAGGCTGGGCAAATGTTTTCGTCATGTGTAGGTCTATGCAATTCTAATGCCAGTGTTGAGTACACTATCAACCGATTTAAATGTGCGTAGCAATAATAAGAAAGAATTTGCTTGCTGCATTGCATTATTTGATCTGACAATTGTTATATCTTCCTTTTACTATAACATAATGCCCATGGGGTTAATTATATTCATGTCAAGGTTGCCGTATTATTTTTTGTGGTAACCAGAATGTTTAATGTTGATTAACTCTCTTATCTGATATACAGTAATTTGCTACTTTCTCCCTCTTTTATGCAGTATGTGGAAGTCCTTTGATGATTATTTGATGATTGCTAATTGCTAACTCCAAAAGTTAGTTTGTGTAGAGGTCCAATCAGATCTCCCAGAGTCCCAGCCACCACAAACTGGTGAACTCTTGATGCCCTGCTTCACTTTTTGGTTGCTGCTGCTCATCTTGTCCCTGTGGTGATTGTGGTTCTAACATACTGTTTCCAATGGTGTTTTTATCTTCCTGCAATGCGGAGCTCACAATCAGTTCATGTGTTGCACATTACCTGTAAGTTAAATATCATGTGTTTAGCTTTGCTTCTTGGTTAGTAATGATGACAATGATTTCTTGCAAGTTAAATAAATTAGCGTGAATTCAAAATGATTGAACTGAATTTTTAAATGAATTAGTTTTTGTGTCTGTGCAGCAAATACACATGGCCAGGATCATTAGGCATTACAAGTTCCATTTGTTAAGTAAGGAACTCGGATCATTAGGCATTACAAGCTCCATTTGTTTAATTAAGGAACTTTTGCAAGTTTAGTTGGCCATATGTTTACTCAGCTGACTACACATCTAATTATGCAACATAACTGGGTTTTGGTAAATGTATTAGTGCCCTTGATGAGCTGTGCTAGATCAAATTTGGTCTTTTTCCCTAGCTGAATTGGGTAGTCGTGTTGGCTCTTCGTCTTTGTTGTTAGTCTTCTCATTAGAAATAGTCCTTTTTTGGTGTCCGCTGCAGGCAAGCTGTTCGGTGTACAATGCCCAGATAGTTAGCAATGAGAATGGGCATGTTCCTCGTGTAAAATAAAATTGGTCTTTTTGCTTTGTGTGGGCATTACTGTTTTCCTATTCGCAACCAAGCATTAGCTGATTCAGCCTTAAGGTTTCTTAGATACTACAACCTGAGATTTTTTATGTGCTTTTCAGGAAACAAGGTTTCTTGTTGAAATTTGAAGAGTTATGGATGTTTTTAGCTCCATCTGGCCCTATACAGCTACTGCCCTATGTTTCTTGTTGAAATTTGAAGAGTTATGGATGTTTTTCGCAACCAAATATCTATGCAAGCTGGATTTGCAATCTCACTTTCCTTTTGTGGCTCATGAAATTGCGAGAAAACAAGGTTAGAGATTTCACCCATGTGCTGGTGTAAGGTAAGAGTTGGTTTTGATTTATCACGTGGTTTATGGTTTTGGAGGAGTTGAAAGAATCACCAATTTCAGACCCATGTTCATGTATCGCAAATTGAGAAATTCCATTATTTACTTATCAGTTTATCTGTTTATTTACATAGCAAGTTCGAGTAGTATATTTAGCATTTTGTCTTTGTGTACGTGCATCTTGACTGGGACATGATGCTCCTGCTGCCGCCGCGACTCTGCGGCCCTAGCCCGAGGATCGGTCGGCGTCTCCCCTTCCATGCGTTCCGCTGATCAGTTTACAATTCGATGTGTAAATTATATTATTCTATTATTGTATTAATTTAATGAGATGTCCAATTACTTTGTATTGCCCTTGCCCAAGTAGTCTTTTGAATGGTCTTCTTGGTTAATTTGCTTATCACATGTTTCTAATAGCGGTTTGTAGGTTGATAGAAATATAATTGTTACATGGTACTATTATTTTTCAAATATGTACTATGAGCTATAGTTTTTCTTATTACATAGAACTAAGCATTCTTATTTTTGTTTTTTTACTCAGGATTTGCACATTGACATTCAGTGGTAACGTCAAAGGAACACAAATTGAGGTACATTCAAGAGCTTGAGCGTAATATTGGGTTTCTCTGTAATGCATAGGATCCAAGCGTTTGCAACCTTAGTAGATTATGAACTTCTAGAGCAAGTTCATTACAAGTACTTGGTCCTGGGTTGTTTTGAATTGAATTGGGGATTATATGAGTTGCTTGCATGCTTCTATGTTGTGACATAATAGACTTTTTGTCGACGTGATGGATACAGTTTGAATTCTGGAAGAAAGAAATTTTCCTTTTGGTTTGTTATAGTAAAACAAGAGTGTTACTGCAATTGACACTTTACAGAACACATTGTAGGAGGTCAGCCTAATGTCATACACACCGCCTGCCTCATGCCCACAAGCCCATGAATGGGCTTGCAATCTAAAGGTAAACTTTTAGTAACTGAACTTTTGTATTTAGTACCACTGTTTACATTGTTCTTGGAATCATGCAAGTATATATCATTGAAGGATAAATTTATTATTTCCCAAGCAACCGGTAGCCAAAATCCGGTTACTAGGCAACTGGTTGTTAAACTTTAATTTGCATTGATCCAGTGTTGGACGAAGTACTTTACATAAGATAGAGTTAACTTTTATTTTCTAGATTGAAATCAAATCTTGAATCTGCTGGCTATTTGGGTACAGAATTTCACTTGATTTGGATCCAAGTAGTTAATTTAGTTTGTTTCTCTTTTCCATATATAAACATCCCTTTTTATCTCTATTCTCACCTCTCTTAATTTAGGTGGCTATGGTCGAGGATAAAACTGCTAGGGTTTATGATCTGGCTGCTCTTAAGTACTCAAGTCCCACAACAACAACAAATTTTCCAGTATGTGTATATCTCTCAAATGTTGTTCATTAGTTAGTGGTCTGGAGTGAAGGTTCTGTATTTTTTTGTTAATTATATACGGCGTTGGGTTAATTGTTAAAGAATGAGCAATATTAACTATTATTTAGATCTTAATAGACCACTGCATATGAATGCAGGAAAAGCAGTGGTTTCTCCAGAGGTGCACCATTGAATTCATATATAGTGGCGCACCTAACTGTATTGCTTCGATGAAAGTTGAATGTTAAGGAGCGAGGGGTGGAAGTGTCCAACGTGACTTGCTCTGGTGCCAAGGTGGTGGTGCACGCGACCTGCCGGTTTGGCGGTCTGATGGACCAGCTCCCCTGTCCATCTTCACCCGATGCTTGATTAGATTGAGCCTGTTTCTTTTTGCAGTGTGTTTTTATGGCAATATGCTGGAGTCCAAACTGAATTCAGGATATGGTTAATTATAATGAGTGCTGAATTGTGTGCCCTTGTGTAGAAACAACATTGGTCTGACGAGATGTAGGAACGTAGTTTCATGAGACACTTCTCTTTTGATATGACCATATGTAGTTTCATTTTTTTCATATAATAAAGAAGTAGCCTTTGAAGCAATATGAAACAATATATTAATGGGGGTATAGCTTTTCTTTTTATGATGCTCTGTTTCATTCATGAGTTGACTTACTTTCAGTTTTATTATTTATTTTAGCATTATGGTTTATTGTGTGAAAATTGAACTATGAAAAAAGCAGGTTGTTTTTATGTGCATTTCCAAAATAAAGCCGTAGCGTTAGCACGGGCATTATACTAGTCTGCTATAAAATACTTAATTGTAACTACCATTTTTCCAGAACTATCCATCCACCTATATATTGAGTATTCTTTCGGTTCAATAAATTATAGTTGACTTTATCTATATCAAACTTGTTTGACTTCTACTAAAGTTTATAGAAAAATACACCAACATCTACAACATTAAATTAGATCTATCCACCTATATATTGAGTATTCTTAATAAGTTAGAACATGTACAAATTAATATGGTTTTATGCATTTCCAAAATCATTAAAGCAATTTAACTTAGGTCAAATTAATGGGCAATGCTAAAGTAGAGAGAATCTAGATACTATCCTACGTATTATAGTTCCTTTTGTACTATGGGCTAAAAAATGTAATTTTAGTGAGCAAACCCTTTTCCTGCTAACCTTCATAGGATAGATATGATATTGTTCTATTCAATATACTATATATTATCCTACAAATTATAGCTCTTTTTTACTATGCGCTAAGAAAGTAATTTTACTAAGAAAACCCTGATCGCAAAATTAAAAACATTTTTGAGTACAAAGCCTTTTTGGTAATTTCCAAGATTCTACATTCTAAGGTTTCTTTTAGCAAATCAAAATTTTAGTAGGGTTTCTTTTGATATATTTGATTATTTTTATGGGGTGACAATCTTTTTTTAATCCATATTTCAGAAAGATATTTGAAGTGTGGTATGAGGATGTGAGGAGTAGTAAGAGTAGAATGCATGGGAAGACACAAGGAGGATGGATTGATGATGGTAAGAGGATAAGACAAGCTGCACTATCAAGTGTCGTCAATCACAACCTCCACAAGTGGTTTGATGTAGGAGATTGGGATATTGCTCATAACTGATAAATGTTTATGTACTTCATGCACCGAGTTTGTAATGTAGCCTACTATATAGCAGCTTAGTAGTTTATTCTAAATCTGTGTACTGTACTATTATTCCAAAGTATTCTCAGTTGCATAGATGGAAGTGGTTTCCAATTTGGCACCAGTAAATGAGTAGTGTAAATTTCAACAAAAAGCCAGGATTTTCGTCCTGTTTGCTTGAGCTTATTATCAGCCGAATCTACCACAATTCAACGGTATTTTTCTCTCACAACAAATCAACATTAGTCAAAATCAGCCAGCCAGAAATTATCCAGCCCAAATAGAATTCCTCATTTATAAATGAGTTTTCTTTTGACATCCGTGCGTGTTTAGTAATTTAAATAAATTATCATAATTTAAATAATACTCCACATGATAAGTTCCACCTTGTTGTGGTTGTGGAACCAACCCCACCACTTGTGTATTCTGCCATCAATAGCATCTCATACCTCAACTGCAGTGCATCCAAAAGGCGTTCTCAGTTTAGACGACAAGGAGGCCGTGAGACGCCTTCAACTGTGGAACCCCAGGCAACAAAGGGGTTTTGGTCTCGCTACTGGCACCTCAAAGGAGAAAAGAAATAAGGCGGTGCACCGTGCACGGTTGGTCAGGATTCAGGAACGAAGACGACCGCCACCACCATGTTCCAGTGAGGACAAGACGTGGCATTGGCGCATACCTATGAACTCGGTCTTCAACAGTTTTGTATCTGAATGAAAGCCAAACCGAGTTCATGGAGCCAAAAAAATGCAAACAGAGGAGTTTAAATACGTACGTAATGACATCTAATGTAAGTTGAAGGATCGTCCCTAAATCTTACTCTTTTTCATGCTTGTATGCCTACACTATAATGGTACTACACTATAAACTAGTATAGTACCCGTGCTTAACGCTACGGTTTTTTAAGAGATGTGCATGAAAACAACCAAACTGTCACATAAATAGAGTATGTAGCATGACAAATAAGAGATTCCAACTCATTGCATCATTGTTAGTATATTTTATTATATATAGAAAGTTGTCGTGTACATATGCCAATAAGGCATTCAGAGAATGTGTATTATACAATTGTATTTAACAAACAAAAATACATCCGAAATATTTAGCCAGATATAAAACATAAATCTGACTCATTTTGATCCTTTTATATCTTCTTGGTTTAATATCTTGACTCAGTAAACTTGCACAGAGCCCTAGTACCAAACGAAGGATCTGAAAAAAAGGATCATCTAACTGAATAAGGTCATCTAATGACAGAATTCAATGGACTGAAAAAAGGGACTCCTCACTGAAACCTTGTGCAGACACCAAACTACCAAGTCGCACAAGAGTAGTCCTCAGGGCATTCAGGACCCTCGACCCCTGCAATCTGCTATCCCACCACCTCTTCCAAGTCGATAGGATCTGGAAGAAATGAAGGAACAATATTAAACTTTCCATAGTGATCCACTAATCTCACTATTTGTAATGCAATTATCAATCACTTCCTATTATCAAAAATATTTTCAAGTATAATATACATTGTTAAAAACAGAATGACACAACTTTACCTAGTAGTTTATTAGCTCATGCAGAATGAATATGACAGCAACAATCTAGTTTGGCCATCTGGGCAAAAGCTGAATGACACAATTATATTATTTGCATGCATAAATCATGCAGAGATAAGCCTGTTGCAACCATTCACACACTGAACAAGCTGAACATGCAATATAGTGAGCTTATACTTATCAATTAACTCCTTGTTTATCTGTCAGAAAATCATATAGACTAATTGAGAAGGTAGGAAATTTTCAAAATCATGTGTGTACAAATGTTCAATAAAATAATTCCTACAAGGAACAGATTATATAACCTGAAAACATGATTGGTAATAACCAAATAACAGGAAGAAAAATGGGAGAATAAACAATATTTTGACAACCAGCTGGTCATGAGGGTTCCTTCCCCACCAGTTCCTGGAAGAGATTCTTCCAGTTTTTGCCTAATATCCTGCAACAATGCAGAGCATAAATTTATTGCTGACATGCTTGGCATTTATTTTTTACTTAGAAGATTGCGTATGGAAGTGAGGAAAGGGTTGATAAAATGAAATATTACCAGCCATGTTTCAACAGGGTTTTACAAGCCACGCTGTGCGCCAGTCCCAGACCCATGCCAGCGTGTAATGGATGATTCTTAATTCTTTTTCATCAACCATCTACTATGACAGAAAACAGAAAGTCAGATCCATAACCAGGCCCAAGCACCAAGCTACATGCAAATAAACAATCAAAGGGTACTCAAAATATTCAAAACTGTACTCTAGACAGAAGACCAAACTATTTCAAACGAAATGCTCCCAAACCCAAACTTGTACCCCATGTCCTGAATCAGTTTCCTGAAAGGCATCTTTCGCCTGCGCCGTGCAAGAACAAAGCCTTCTAAAACATGGAAAGAGAAGTATCAACCACCAATGTGGATAAGCAATGCAATGGAATAGGTTGCATTTCAGTGCCATAATAAACAGGACGAATCCAAAATTCTCGGCTTTGTTCTTCTACATCATACAAGAAACAAGAAAAGCATCACAGAATGTAATACCTTTTTTGTTGAGCCCAGTATGTCTCTGTAGTCCAGGTATTCATCAGGCATGGGGCATGACAATAAAGAACCGCATGCTACCTGATAGTGTAAGACAGGACACCAAATGCTTTATTAAATATTAAAAACACAAATATATATAACTTAAGCCAATGTGTTTCTACTTTTTGGTACTAAAACCAACATGAATACAGTCCATATTGAAAAAACATAGAAATGCACCTCTGTGATCTCTTGAACATATACATAGCTCCAGATTAGTGTTGGCTTCAGATCATCGGTGCTTTCACTGGCTGTCTCAAAATGGCTGCTGAACCGGTTCAGCTCAGCCTGAGGTCTGAAAAGAGCACTATTGCTTCTTTTATGCATTACTTTTGGACTAAGACATCGGAACTTCTTAGTTACCTTTGCTTCACTGGTTGCAGCCACTGATATTGTACTTGTTTTTCCATGCACAAATCATTTCTTTAGTCGATAACTTATGCTGACCAAAACTCTATATTCATATGGCCTACTTAAATCACTATTCTGGATGGTAATTATAGAGCTTTAGTGAAGACTACTTAAATCACTATTCTGGATGGTAATTATAGAGCTTTAGTGAAGACTCAAGGAGAAATTTGATGAACCGTGAAAGCTCTAAGAACTGCAGAAAAATATCATGTCTTCTTAATATGAGCCAGACCTATTCTCCAACTAAAATATTTGTAACAATGCTTAATTTTTACATCCTCAACTTAGTTATTTATTTTTACAATCGACATACCTTTATCATTTCAACAGCTTCCTTTTTGCTGTAATTACTGTGTGGGTTGCTCCAAGTGCATGTTCTAGCATTCTGGAGCTTCTCGTCAGTAACAACCCTGCAATGACTTCGTAAGCTCCAAAGGCTTTTGCTATCAGTAAGTAAGGGGAAACAAGATTTTGTACCTCAACATGCTGGGTCCGACGATGTCACTTTCTACTGGAACCTGAAATGTTTTCATTCGGCAAAAAGGAACCATCAGTTCTGAACCAAAGCGCGCCGGGCACGGCGCCTCCAGCCGCGCCTCCGATACGACGGCACGATCGAAACTCAATCTGCAACGATCTGCGATGGTGAGATCTTTCTCTCCCGGAGATCTTTCACACAGTAGCAGCCTAAATGGAAACGTACAAGAGCATCAGTGATCAACGGAATCGTGTCAAAGCAGCATGAGTGGCATGGTTTATGGATCGGTGGCTAATGACCTGCGGGACGACGTCGCTGAGGCGGAGGAGCGCGTCGGGCGTGCACGCCAGTGGCGCGTCGAATGCGGCGAGTGGGAGGTGCTTCTTAACAACACCGACGTTGAAGTAGATGACGCCCGACTCCGGGATGTCCTTCGCCGCGGCTTCCTGGATGGCGGCGATCTACGCCGGCGTTGAAGTTGATGACGCCCGACGACGGGATGTCCTGCGCCATGACGCCTGGATGGCGGCGATCTGCCCCGCGCCGAGGTCGTGGATGTCCTGTGCCGCGACGCCCTGGATGGCGGTGACCGCGGCGATCTTCCAGCCCGACCTCGAAGCGGCGATCTTGCCTGCGAGCGATCCTGGAGGCGGTCGTGCTAGCGATCCTTGCGGGAGCGACGTGAAGACGACGCCGTCCACGCGGGCGATACAAGTTTGAATTTTGTATCGCTAGATTTTCTGCGTGATTGGAGGAAGTGGGTCGCGAGGACCTAGGTCGAGTGGATGCGGGTGGGGAGGCGGGGTGAGAGTGGGAAGCTGACCATACATCTAATTGTAGCCCTTAGATCTATTATATGGATGTTTTTGACCATTGATTTTGAAGAGGGGGAATGCCTTGGTAAGTATTCCATTATAGTAGAGATATATACGCTTTCCGGGAGCAGACGAAAGCCTTTTCGCTTTTTATTTTTTCTCAATCCTATTCTAGATGCCAGATGGACATGAACATTTGCAGCTTTTAGTTGTGCACTGATGGAGATAGATGTTGTCTTGGTTGGTTTCAGTTTTAGGCTGCGAGCTGCGTCTTGAGAACGCTGGCAACACCATTACCAGTTACCACCGTCGCTGTATCCAGAGTTACAATTCCAGTCCTAAAGTTGACCTCGTAGCATCTAAAAGTGTTACAATTAGAGAAAAGAAGATATGTCGATGTAGATCGAAGAGAAGAGATAGATATCTAGAGATGGAGATTTTCTAGATATGGCTGCACCAAGTAGAACTACAACTTCTCCAGTTCTCCGGTGGATTTTTTTTATTTTTAATCCTTTTTTAAACAAATAATCAAAAATATCCCCTCGGGGAAAAGTATTTGCGTGAAATAACCCCTCCCGTCGCGCCAATCTTGTAGGCGCGACATAACACGGAGTCGCGCCACTTGCAAAGGCGCGACGATGTGCCCGCGTGGCGGTGGCCGTTGACCCTGGGCCCACCCGTCGCGCCACATGCATTGGCGCGACGGGGGCGTGTACAGGCGGTGATGGGCCGGCCCATGTCCTGTTTGGTGGCGGGCCCCACTGACTCGTCGCGCCAACCATAATGGCGCGACGCGTCGACATAAATGCGCACACCAGCTCCTCTATCTCCCTCTTCTCCCTCCCCACCCCATTTCTTCTCCTCTGCCCGAGCTGCTCTTCTTCCCCGCGTTTTCTGCTCTTCTTTTTCTAACTTCCCAAAGCTTGATTTGAACTTGCTTTTGTGTGGAGATTTGGTGCAAATCTTGAAGTGCTTGAGGTATGGTTACCCGATCTACACTTTGATTGCAAGATTTGTGGTCATTATGTTTATATTGATTAGTTGGTGATTTTAGGTTGATTAGTTGAATTTAGTTATTCAAGCAAAGTTGTAGTTAAGCAATGGTTCCTAATGAACTTGGATACATTTTGTCATGTTTTATTGGTTCCATTTCTTTTGGATGGAATGGTATGTGAAATGCTAGTGTTGTAGTGTCCTAGGGTTTGAGATGGATGAATGGATTTAGTTTTCTAGTGTTGTTGCGGTTGTAATCTTTTCGGGTGCTTGGTGACAAGGGATGGACAATGTTGGTGTTCATGTGTGTATTATATGACTTGCACTGAATTTCTATTAATTTTATGTTGTTGTAGGTTTCATGGACGATCCTTTTGTGCACCATCCCCCAATCACGGTGATCACGATTTGCACCCACCGGATGAACCGCCACCAAAATGTTATTGCGGTGTGCCGGCATGGGTGAAGGTCAAGACACCTTCTCTCCTCCGGTCGTGCTTTTTTCGCTGTTTACATCGGCGTCGTCCCGGCACCGGATGCGACTTCTACCGTTGGATCGATGGTTCGGACCGGTGGATCGCCGTATCATGTTCTTTCCATACGACCTATGGAAGAGTGTTCCCCATCCGACTATGTTCCATGGGTTGCTCCAGCAAGTTTATTGAGATGAACAACGTTGAGAAGATGTTTGCTGCATCGGAGCGGGTAAAAATCCTCCTAGATGTCACATGTGGCGAGGTTGCGCGACTCCAAGAACCTAGCGTACCGGATCGGTTTGTTCCCTTCTTCCGTTGTGATCAAATTGGTCGTGTAAGTATTCGTTTGAGTACTTTCATATTTTGCTATATCATCTTCGTTTATTACATTTTTGCAATTTCATTTGAACATGGTCTTTTGTAGGGTGGGTTTCCCGTTGTGACTTTGATGAGTTCATCTACGGACCGAAAGACACGTGGCCTTTCGGAGAACCGATTAAAAAGTTTGTCTTAGGCGAGCTTCCATGGCCATGCTTGTCGAAGCCGCCCAAAAGTGCAAGTGTGGCATCGTTGCTAATGAAGGAGTGGTTCCTTCAGAGCTAGGTTTTGGCTTCTATTGTGGCAATGCTTATGGAGGGCCCAATGAGTTCCATGTTAGTGGACAAGCATTAGTTTTGATGATGTCACCAACTTGTTTTGTTTGCTCACTGTCTTCTGTATGTTTTCAGGCGGGGAAGACATGCAGTTGGGAGTCTTTCAAAGATTGTCAAGAGATAAAGAGGTTCCTAAAGCTAGATAAATCCATTAAACGGACACCAGAGGAGATGCGGCAGTTCAAGGAGAAACTGCATGGCTTTAAGGCCAGAACCCGGCAGTTGTACCGTGTTCACCTCCTAGGTCCCGATACATGGAACCATGTTCTAGGTGACTATGAGCGGATTTGTAAGGAGGAGATGGGCGAGTTGAAGTTCAGGAGGGCACGCTTTTCTCTTGTGACGGAAGAGAACATCATCCGTTTTTGGCGCCAAAACAAGGAACGCTACGATGCATGGGACGAGATTAGGCAGAGCCAGCAAAGGCATGCCGCAAGATAGAAGGCAAAGGCAGACATTAAGAAGATGGAGGGCGAGAACAAATGGCGTGAGAAGAATGGGAAGCCCATAAAGGAGATCCCGGATTACTTATATCGCATGGCCTGTAAGTACTTGCATTGTCAAAACTTCTCTTTGTAGTTGTTTGTTCGTCTTGCATTGATTTGAAATAACAGTTGCTATATTTTTGTAGTACCTCCTTCACCACCAAACGACGGTCATCTCCCAGCTCCTATGGAGGAGGAGGAGGAGGAGGGCGAGGAGGAGGGCGAGTACGAGTGCAACTCCGACCCTGACAAACCTCAGGATCCTCTCGGGGGTTATGACCCCGACCTTGATGGGCCTTATGATGAGTGGTGCGACCGTATGGACCGTAGCCCGCCGAGCCCACCTGTGTGGGAGAGGTTGCCCTACTGGCCCGGGTGGCCCGGGGGCGAAGAGGCGTGGTGGTATTATGTGTTGTGGTGTTGCTTGTACCACTTTTGCAAGTAATCTCAATGGCGTAGACTTTTATGTTGTTTTACGAGTGGAGCTTTCGAACCCTTAGTTGTTTGTTGTGTTGTAAGACTTATTTGAGAACACTCTTTTGTTTGTTGTGAAGACCTCTTTGTGTTGTAAGACTTATATTTGGTTGTAAGACTTAACTTGTGAAGACTTATTTGCGATGACTCTACGATGATGATGAGTACCGTAGCCACAATTACATACATGGTGTTTAAATGTAACTTTTCTTGGCTTCTTCAACATACATGTCCAGAGATTGTACCACCAAAAAAAAAATTAACCCGTCGCGCTAAAGGAGATGGCGCGACTCTGCCTTCCAGCTACAGTTGGTTCAGCTCTGGGTAAACGGGAAACTTGGCGCGACCCGGTCGCGCCGAGGGCTTTGGCGCGACCCAGTCGCGCCAGAAATATTGGCGCGACGAGTTGCGCAGCTACAGTCGGATCAGCTCTGGGTAAAAGTAAAACTTGGCGCGACCTGGTCGCGCCAGCTCCCTTGGCGCGACGAGGTGTAGTCGACAGCTACTCCGTGAAAAATAAAAATTGAATTTTAGCGGTCGCGCCATTGTTGTTGGCGCGACGCCTGGGTGCAAAAACAGATGCAAACTTCCATATTTGGCTACAATGACAGCTTGGCCACAATTTATAACCCCCAAATTACCATAAGCATACCACAGAATTGACACATTTATATAGTTCAAACATTTATAGCTCCACATAGTAGTCCATGGCTAATAAGTTCAACATACATGACTCAAATCCATGGTTTTTACATAATAATGTCTAAAAAAACCATGGTGATAGTAGTCCATAAGAGTCCACATAATTCATACATAACATACGAGTCCATGACACTGAGATAGTTCATACATAACATTGTAGTCTCCCACATAGGTTACATCAAACACACCACATGAGGCCTTCACTTAGTTGGGTGAGAACGCATGACGAGGACGACGCTCACGGCCCTGGATTTGTGTCCAAGACGTTTGGAGTGTAGCCGACGTCGGTACGGTCACGTTGGTTCCTTCGGCGTCGTCTAGTTGGTCCTTGTGTTGGAGAATCCTACAAAACACATGTATGTACACAAGTCCAATGAGGCTATAATTTAACTAGGAACTTATGCCGAGTCATGTCTGTTGAACTTGTATTTTTTGTTACATGGAGAGACTCACCTGAGTGGGAGTTGGAGCATCATGAAGCTGTGAAGCACCAAGCTCGAACGGAGGATCGTTAGGGTCTTCCTCACTTGGGGGGTGTTGACATTTCTAACGCCACTCAGTGTTAGGTTGTCATCCCCAACATGGCGCCAAAAATGCTGGTACTAAATAATGCAACTGCTACTAGAAATAAATATGGGATCCGCAAGCGCACAGATAATACCGATGTAGCATTTTAACCAGGAGTAATCCAGGTATCGTTATTTATATTTTTACCACTGGGAAGGGAATGCACTGGATAATGAGTGATGAGCAATGCACATGCTGTAATGGAGAGCTTAACCTTGTCTGTATCGATCATCTCATACAGGGTAAGTGTCACATAAAATATAGGAATGAATGATAAATGACATAAGATAAATGAGAGCATTTAGCCACATAAAATAATAGTAATAAGCCATCTCAACTTAGCACTCTAAGCTTATAACACTAGCATGGACTAGGACGATCTAGGGTATAATCCTATGTTATTCTAACTATAAGGTCAAAGCATACAATGATTAGTGCAAGAACATCTAGCAATCATGGCGGGAAAAGGTTACATCTATGCATAGTGATATTACCAGAAAAGACAAGAGACATAGCAATGACTTCAATGTAATAGGTTGTTCTACTAAGACCTACCAACGGGGGATGGAATACAAAGGACTCAACGGAACTGTCACTTCCGCGATCTACCACACGACCCGGCCAATAGGGTGTAATCGCAGATAAATACAATCTAGGCACCACGCCTACACAATATTTACCACTCACCCATCGATCTAATGAGCAAGTGCTATACGATCCTATGCATAAACACAATTCTAGTCCAACTATGCTAAACATATAATCAAAGTAAACTAAGAACAATATAATTGAGAACATAATCAAATAGAGCAAAGTCAAGTCTCGATATAATAGAATAGAATAAAGTACTACTCATAGTATCACGAACAATGATGAATATTACAAGAATGTAGAGGGGAATTACCAAGAACTCCGACAGATCCGGACTCCAAGCTAGGCTTGATTCCCTCTAGATCTATTCCTATGTAGCTATGCTACTAAACTATGGAGCTCTAATTGAGATGGTGGCTCGGCTTCTCGAATTCGATGAGAGAATGAACTCTTGAATGAACTAGGAATTAATTAGGGTTTCACCCGAGGGGCCGGGGCTCGGAATATATAGCCCCCTAGGATTAACCACACCCTCGGATCAAACCGACCTAAATGGACGATAATTATTCATCCTCAAAGGCGGTGGAGGCGGGATCCACGAGACTCCACCGATTGGTGGAGGTGGGGAGTCGGCCGACTCCCCAGGTCGGCCGACCGGCCACCCCGCGGTGGGCCCCGGCTTCCGGGGTTTGCCTTCGGAGTCTTCTAGATTATACAATTTTACCCGTTCGGTCTTTATCTCTATGTAATCATGACATGTGGGCCTCCTTTGGTTCTCTTTCCGATAACCCCCGCGAGAAATAGACAATCACCAAAACTCGTGGAATTACGTCGGTGTAACCCCTATATCTACGGAGTGAACTCATATTAGTCCTTTCTCTTGCTGCGTTGACGGTATAAAATTGATACTTAACGACCGTCAACAAACTCCCCCAAGCTTACCTTTTGCTCGTCCCCGAGCAAAGATAGACTCGTTGATGGATCGGGAGTTGCTACAATACTTTCACTCCTCACAAGTACACATGCGTTCAAACAAGAACTCTCCTCCGGATTAGAGTGAACTATCCCGACTCAAAACTCACTCATATTACCTTTCACCATGGGGCTTGTAACCGTCACTTGGGTCTTGAGTAGTTGAAAGATAGAACGGTCAAGTCAAGCGCCATGTTTCTCGCTCTTTGATCAACTATTATCCCGGAGTTTTTGCAAGGTTTTGAAATAAAACTCGAGTTCCTTGTATGAACCTTTCAAGTCTCTCATTTGTGGTATTTGGATCCTCTCTAAGGCATGAGTAGTGTATGCCTTCTCTCTTCTCTCGAGAATATGTGATATTTATGGAACTAAGGCATAGTGGAAAGTGCCTTCTCTCTCTCACCCTACTTTCTAATAGGCTTATGTGGAGCTCATAGGTGGGGAGACACTCAAACTCACTTGCATATATTGCATAGTTAAGACATGGATCCAATAGGAACTAAAATAATAATAAAGTCATATGTGCATGTGAATGAGGAAATGGAATGGATGAGATGATGATAGGATGATGGTGATAAGGAAATGATTACGAGGGGTACTCAACCGGTGAACATCTACTTCTACACTCGCTCCTTTGGGGATAACATGACTCCCTTTATTCGGAAACCTTGAAACTTTCTTGAATGGAAGGACTTGGCTACTTTCTTTTTCTTTCTTTTTTCTTTTTTTTTTTTTTCTTTTTTTTTTTTTTTTTAGAGCAACCAATCCTCCGAAAGTGAAACTTTAGCACAGGGAGTGTATAACTTGAAATGATAATGACTAGAGCTTTTATGTAGGCAAATAGAACGGCGATGATTATGTCTAGATGTTCACTCCTAGAATAGGAGTAGAACCTTTTCTCGGATGATGTGAAATGAATGGCGTATGTATATGTGGATGGATGAATGGATGGATGCGTACTCCCGGTGTAGGAGCAAAGCATAAGTGCGTGTCTCTAAGGTAGAGATAGCACAATATGTGGGGAATGCGTACTCCCGGGATAGGAGCAAAGATAGGTGCGTATCTCCGGGGTAGAGATAGCACAATATGTGGTGGATATGGATCTATATGTGGGTGGTACTTCGAGGAAACGTAGTAGCACGTAATGAATGTAGTATTTATAAAATGGGTGCGTGCTTCGAGGACGAAGTAGCATAGATCAATGGATGGAGAGCACATAGTATTGACTTTATCGCGTGACTAATTCCTTATGGGTCCACAAAAGATAACCACACTCAATGCCTATAAAGTCTACACTCAAATCTACAATATGATCTATTTAAACAGATGGGTTTTCCTAATCTAGTAAGCATGAATGTATGGCTGTGGTAGGAATTTAAACTCTCATCATAAAGGAACTCATCATGCAGGAATTTAATATTTTTTTTTTAAGATAAACTCTCCAGAACTCTAGTATCTCTAGGAACAAGATGGACAGCAGCTCAAAACCTTCCCATATCATACCCGTCAACCACCTAGACTTAGATCAAGTGTTCGCCACCCACAAGTTTCGGGTTGAGCAAATCTCAAATCTAAACGGTTGTGTCCAAAACTCGGGAGAGTGCAAGGTTGAAAACTAGGTACTTGAAAGGAATTACGGCAGAGCAACTATTCATCATCTCCATGTAGAGTTTATTCTAGGGATTACTTTTAAAAAGACATTGCAAGAGCTCTCCAAAAATAGAAAAGATAAATAAGGAAATCTTTTTTGGGTTTCTATGGTTATGCATCTTTTTTAGTTGTTTTAATCAAAGCACACTCTAATAAAGCATAAATAGATAAGTTGGAAACACTTAGCTTGGTACACGGGGGATGCTTTCCCCCAAGCTGGATGTTGACATAGTCTGCTGATGTTGCTGACAGGCACTGAAGACGTTCTAGTCCTCCAGGAGTGTCGTAGATAGTTGCTGTTGGAGACAAAGCATTCAATTTTCGCGGCAAAGACTCCGACGGGGGGATTGGATGTCCTTCTCGCCTGTTAGCTCTTCATGATCCTTGATGTTACGTGAAGCTCAAATAGACAACAAAGCTTGTGGAACCGATTAAGCGTTAGTGATAAAACCTCTAGGCCTTGGTTGTCTAGAACTTTCTTAACTTAGACTTGTTCTAACGGGATCACAAGAATTATTTTTATCTTTTTATTATTTAAGGAATGCGAGACGGGGAAATAAATATCTTTGAGAAATTATTTTTGTGCCACCAAAGTGAATGACTATCCACATGGGGCTTGACGATTTTTCGGATGCAAATGCACAACATCTTTATTTTCTTTCCAAATGCGGAGGTAGTAAAGATGCAACTAAGGTGCAAGTAGGAAAATAAGGATGCTAAGGCAAAAATGCAATGCTTTGGAAAAGTGATCTTGATAAATACCAAGTTACCTCTTGGCGCGGCGTTCGGTGGTTTTAAGTCCTCCGACAGGGACTTGTCATGTTCGCTCATTTTTCAAGGGCGCATTGGCCGGCGCCCGATGACATCGCCTCTTGTGTAGGAATTGATTCGATTTTGCTTTTACCTTCCACACCTTCTTTGTTGGAGAGGGTGACCTTGAGGAGGAAGCTTCTTGGACCACTTGTTTCTCTTTCGTTGGTAGCACCTCTTCGGGTTCTTCTATAATGTTCTTGTCTTCGGGTACCGGTCTTCATATCTTGACACTTCTCCCTCATAGTTAGCCCATCCATCTCGTAGTGATGTTCTTCTTGTTCGCGCGGCCAGTACGCTGCCTTCTCCTTGTTTGTTCTTCTTGGGCTCTTCGGTGATTATATAATTATTGTTGAAGTAGCGGCGTACCTTCTCGGTGGGAAAGTGGAAATGGATCTCTCCCGTCCCGATATAGATGATAGCTCGGTGGTGTTCGAAATGGTCTTCCTAGGATGATTGGAGGATCGTAGTCATCTCCCATGTCAATGACTAGGAAGTCTCGTAGGGACATAATGGTCATCTATTCGGATGAGGACATCCTTCACTTCTCCTTCGACGAAGCGGAATGTCCGGGCCGCCATCTCGCAGTTGTGCATAGGTAGGCTCCAAAGGCATAGTGCCATATAGATACTCATAAGTTACCTTGGCCATAATGTTGACGCCGATCCGGTGTCACGCATGCTTTATTGAAAGAGCTTCGTTGATGGAGCATTGAATGGTTGGGACACGGGTCATCCTTCTTGATCGACGTGGGGACTCGAGTAAGTGGTCATGCTTCCGTGGACCTGCGGTGACCATCCTCACCGTCTCCGTCTTCTTGGTCTTCTTATCTTTGTTCTTGCTCTTCTTAGCCGGATTCTTCTTCTTCTCACTGTTCGTTGATGAGGGTGTCTTTGGGAACTGCGGCAAAGACTGTTCTTGAAGAAGAAGGTTTCTCGCTTGCCCTTGATGTTGAAGATGATCTTGGCGGTGTTGGCATACATGATGGCTCCAGCAGTGTTCAAGAATGGTCGTCCCAAAATGACGGGGGACCTTTCATCACCGCTCGTATCCACTACCACGAAGTCTGGCTGGAACATACGAGTTGCCTACTCGTACACATATGTCTTCAAGTACTCCCAAAGGAACACGAAGTGACTGATCTGCAAGCTGTAAGCACATGGTTGTGTATGCTAAGGGGCATCTGAATAGCTTCTCATATATCACTCTTGGCATAATGTTGATGCTTGCGCCGAAGTCACAGATTGCCTCATTAAAGTTAATACTTCCAATGGAGATCGGAATGACTGGTCTCCCTGGATCGCCCTTCTTGATTGGCAGAGTTGAGTCAATCCATGACCCCTTCGATGGATCACTCCGGCTATCTTCTACATTGAATATATCAACAAGATTTGCGGTCTCGAGCTCTTCGGGTTGTCCCGCCGGTTTACCTTGACCAGTTGAGGGAGCAAGGTTAACAAGCCGTTGTACTGCGACTCAAGTATCTTGTTGAAGCCGAGTGACTCTTGATGGCATTGGAAAAGCCATCCATTACGTTGCCGAGTGTCTCTAGGATCTTGTCATTTGATGTCGGCTTCTTGGACAGATTGTCCATCATCTTGCCTTGGTTCAAAGCACTAGCTCTCTCAAAGGCGGCCGGTTGTAATTATTGTAGGAGGAGTTGTTACCTTGATAGTTGCTGAATAATTGCACGAGTAGTTAGGCCTCTCGCTGCCGATTCCAACCTTGATTCTGCGAGGACGATAGTAATTATTGTTGTTGTTGTTGTTGAGGTAGTTCACGTCCTCCTTCGGCTACGGGCGGTTAGCACTGTGTGCCCGGTCTCTCCACACTCTTCACATGTCATGCGAGCATCATGTATATGCATGACTTCTTTCTTCTCTCGTGGCTCTCTCATCGAGCCTCTTCATTAGTAGATCCATTTTGGCGACGGCATGTCTACCTCCTTCACCTGGTGCATTCCTCCTCCTCTCTTGCGGGTCCGGGTTCTTTCTTCACTCCAACCTTGGTTGGATGCCATCTTCTCCACAAGAGCTGTGGCTTGAGGAATAGTGAGTGATAAGAATGCACCTCCAGCCAGCGGCATCCATCGTCTCACGTGTCTTGTTCGAGCCCATGGTAGAATGTCCGCATGAGCAGCCAATTCTCCATGCCATGATGAGGACACTCGAGGATGTAATCTTGAAAGCGCTCCCAAGCTTCTCGGGACGAGTCTCATCATGGTGTTGCTTGAAAGCTTGATATCTTCCCGCGAAGAGCATTTGTCTTGCCCATTGGGAAGAACTTCGCCAAGAAATTGGTGGAACATAATGCCCACGTAGGATTCTTCTCCTTATTGGCGTAGAACCACTCGCTTCGCTCTCCCCAAAAGTGAGAATGGGAAGAGGCGAAGTAGTATAGCATCTCTCGGGGACGTCCTTGATAGTGAATGTGCTACAAATCTCCGGGAAGTGTTGGAGATGAGCACTAGCATCTTCATGGGCCTTCCCACGAACCGGCTTGCTTGCACCATGTTGATTAGCGCAGGCTTGAGCTCAAAAGCTCCTTCGATGTCCGCATGGTGGTCAGTACGAATGTTGTCCGTAGTTGGAGCCGAGAACTCGCGGAGTGACTTGTTCGCCATGGCTTCAAACGCTGGTGTCAAGTCTCGTACGAAAGGTTGACTTTACGCTTCGACAAACTTCCAAGTTGAGTTGATGATGATGATGATTGATTGGTTTTCTTCAACTTGCTTTGGCCTTCCCGAATAAAGCTTCGGATTGTCAATATAATTATCGGGAAGAATTGTCTTTTTCATACATTACCCCGCATAAGATATAAGAATAGACGAAAAACAAGGGTAAGGCTGTATGAGTAGAGAATGGTGACGAGTGCTCAATCTCATTATGTAGTGCAATGCTGCTCATTATCCATTGGCTTTCAACCTTCCCGCAACGGCGCCAAAAATGCTTGTTGACATTTCTAACGCCACTCGGTGTTAGGTTGTCATCCCCAACATGGCGCCAAAAATGCTGGTACTAAATAATGCAACTGCTACTAGAAATAAATATGGGATCCGCAAGCTTACGAGATAATACCGATGTAGCATTTTAACCAGGAGTAATCCGGTATCGTTATTTATATTTTTACCCTTTGGGAAGGGAATGCTTTGGATAATGAGTGATGAGCAATGCACATCTTTGTAATGGAGAGCTTAACCTTGTCCGTATCGATCATCTCATACGGGGTAAGTGTCACATAAAATATAGGAATGAATGATAAATGACATAAGATAAATGAGAGCATTTAGCCACATAAAATAATAGTAATAAGCCATCTCAACTTAGCACTCTAAGCTTATAACACTAGCATGGACTAGGACGATCTAGGGTATAATCCTATGTTATTCTAACTATAAGGTCAAAGCATACAATGATTAGTGCAAGAACATCTAGCAATCATGGCGGGAAAAGGTTACATCTATGCATAGTGATATTACCGAGAAAAGACAAGAGACATAGCAATGACTTCAATGTAATAGGTTGTTCTACTAAGACCTACCAACGGGGATGGAATACAAAGGACTCAACGGAACTGTCACTTCCGCGATCTACCACACGACCCGGCCAATAGGGTGTAATCGCAGATAAATACAATCTAGGCACCACGCCTACACAATATTTACCACTCACCCATCGATCTAATGAGCAAGTGCTATACGATCCTATGCATAAACACAATTCTAGTCCAACTATGCTAAACATATAATCAAAGTAAACTAAGAACAATATAATTGAGAACATAATCAAATAGAGCAAAGTCAAGTCGATATAATAGAATAGAATAAAGTACTACTCATAGTATCACGAACAATGATGAATATTACAAGAATGTAGAGGGGAATTACCAAGAACTCCGACAGATCCGGACTCCAAGCTAGGCTTGATTCCCTCTAGATCTATTCCTATGTAGCTATGCTACTAAACTATGGAGCTCTAATTGAGATGGTGGCTCGCTTCCGAATTCGATGAGAGAATGAACTCTTGAATGAACTAGGAATTAATTAGGGTTTCACCCGGGGCCGGGGCTCGAATATATAGCCCCCTAGGATTAACCACGGCCCTCGGATCAAACCGACCTAAATGGACGATAATTATTCATCCTCAAAGGCGGTGGAGGCGGGATCCACGAGACTCCACCGATTGGTGGAGGTGGGAGTCGGCCGACTCCCCCCCGGGTCGGCCGGACCGGCCACCCCCGCAGTGGGCCCCGGCTTCCGGGGTTTGCCTTCCGGAGTCTTCTAGATTATACAATTTTACCCGTTCGGTCTTTATCTCTATGTAATCATGACATGTGGGCCTCCTTTGGTTCTCTTTCCGATAACCCCCGCGAGAAATAGACAATCACCAAAACTCGTGGAATTCCGTCGGTGTAACCCCTATATCTAACAGGTGAACTCATATTAGTCCTTTCTCTTGCTGCGTTGACGGTATAAAATTGATACTTAACGACCGTCAACAGGGGGCTTTCTCCATCGCCTTGGCCACCTCCACGTCTACCACGAGAGCTGCTTGGTCCACGGCCTTGCCCCCTAGTAGGTCTCCGACGGGAGGAGGTACCTCCAGCCTCAAACACCGGGGCACTGGTCGAAGTAGGAGGCCTAGCACTTGACCCCTCGACTGTGTGAAGGTACTGGCGCTGCACGTCACCCGCTCTCATGCAGCTCACCTTCCGTGCTATGCGTCGATCGTATTTCATCACTTTCGCAAACATTTGAAGGCACAAGGCAAGCAAGGTAAGTCGATATTACAATTGAAGTTGTGTAAAAAACAAGGGCTCGCAGGCTTGTACTGTGCAAATTCAGCTAGGAGTGATCCTTCACGAGCATTTCCAAGATAATATCCGGCCTCATTGGATAGGAGAGCTAGCTGAGTGGCCTATTAATGGGGAGATATCATTCCAATGTTGCAACTTGTATTATGGTGAAAGGGAACACAACGGGGCTAAGGATTGCTTACCACGTAGTTCTCGACTGGAGCTCTTTCCGGCTGGACGCCCCTCCTCGTGATGATATCATAGGGGTCTTCTTCATCGTCGTCGGTGTCTTCCTGATCAGCTGGTATGATAGACAACGGGGGTCTGACATGGACTTTTGTCGCTCTGTGAAGGTAGATGAGGTACTCCTTGTACTGCCTCTCCGTACATCTTGCCCCGTCATCCGGATCCACCGTCTCTTTGTGCATCCATTCATTGACATAGCTTGCGTGTATCACGAGCCGTCTCCACTCCCACCAAACGTTTTCTTCCGGAGGTCTTTGCAACGAGGTAGAAACGAAGTCTAAGAGGTTTGCTTAAAACAAAAATCAGCTACGAGATGAGAGGTGGAATTGATGAAGATCCTTACTTGTGCAATCTTTTTGACATTGTATGGTCCAAGGGCGGCAGGGGAAAATCCTGTTTCATTCCAAACTGCCTACAACATCGACGGGGCTGATGGTGTTCCACCACATAGTAGAAGATGAGGGGTGCATTTGCTCTCCAAATAAGCCGGTCTGCTTGAACTATTTCTGGAAGGCCCAAGTCTTCAATTTTCGCCCTTTCATATGGTAGCCATTCAACCGGAATAGTAGAGTAGTTAGTAAATGCATAGTAATGAGGTGAAAAACAAGCAATTTGGAGATATTTACCGCCCTAGGACGAAGCACATCCAAATCATTGGAGTACACCTTGTAGCGGCGTTCAAGCTCACCCTTCACCAACTTTGTCTTGCTCCAAAGATAGCACACAGGAGGACGAGAATCTCCCCATTCCCATGCCTGCACATCAACCAACCAAGAGAAACAAGGGAGTTAAAAGACGCAAATAAGACATAGAGAAATAGAGCATCAATGAAGCAAAGAAACAAATAAGAGGAAATCACTTACTTGGACAGATTTTCTAAGTGGTTTCCCAATTGGAATGCGCTCCCAAATCCATATCCGAAGCAAATAGCCGCAACCACCTAGGTTTGATGATTTTTTCGACCTCCCGCAAGCCTCACACATCTGGCGATACAACCAGGCAAGTGTAGCAGATCCCCGGCTATACACGCCGATCGTTTCCA
This sequence comes from Themeda triandra, assembly GCA_018135685.1. Lineage (NCBI taxonomy): Eukaryota > Viridiplantae > Streptophyta > Magnoliopsida > Poales > Poaceae > Themeda > Themeda triandra. The sequence continues at coordinate 131,341 of JAENPR010001086.1, forward strand.
ACTCGACTCGAGAGTGGGAGTGTCATCCGGGAGAGTGTATTTCCACTAGAGTCTGGCATCAGGAAGGAACCAACCAAGTGCCACAGCCACACCTTAGCGTACCTTTCGATGACTTCTGGATGAGCATTTTCGGGGCATTCTTTGAAGTTGTTTCTCACCCAAGATAATGGAACACCGGAGGTCATCCTGTCCTTTACGCCTTCTGGTGGTGGGGGTGGTGGCGGTACGCCGCAGAACTCGGCCACTACCGCCCTCCAGCCTTTAGTGTTGACGGTGCCCGACACAGGTACACCGCTCACACGAAGTGCTAATATGTAGCTCACATCTTGCAGCAATGGTGCCATCTCCCCACAAGTCAGGTGGAAGGTGTGGGTCTCCGGCCGCCAGTGGTCCACTAAGGCCGTGAGGAGAGCGCCGTCCATCTCCCGGAGCCGCATTAACCGCCCTTGCCGGATGCGAAAGCCCGCCCTTTGAAGAAAGCTTTCATAGCGAGGATCCCATGGGAGGGGTTTGTGAGTGCGGATACGCAAAGGTTTCAAGTCCCGCAACCACGGTGATAAAAGAACAATGTTAGATGTAAACAAATATAAAAAACAAGTAATAAGAAACCTTAGTGTCCCTCACTTACCTTGCCCTCGTCAAACCTCAAGTGCGCGCGGTGTTCTTTGTCCACCGCGGGGTCAAGTAGCTCCCAAAGCACGGGGCCGCCATCCCGAAAATAAGGATCATGTCAACATTGTTAGATATACATTTAAAAGAAAGCACATGTAAAGTAAACAACTAGTATAGATATAAGTTGAACAACAAGAAAGACATGTAAAGTAAACAGCAACATAACGAGAACAATAAGTACCTTTCTACGTTTCGAACCACTAGGACCCGCGCTTTCTCTAGCTACTTTGCTTGCTTTCATGGCTCTATCATGAGTGGTCACGGTATGACCAGTTCTGTGGCACTTGGAGCAACGGACCTATCCAGGAGCCTCATTGAAGTCTCCATAGCCATACTTATCGCGACCATAGCCATTTGATTCGTCCATGTCTCCTCGGAGTCGCTTTTTCTTCCTCCTACCCTTCTTTGTCCTTACAAGTTCGGGGTCAGGAATATAATCAAGCCCTAGATACGGTGGCCAGTGTGACGGATCTAGGTAAGGCTCGAAGCTAGACTGCCACACTTTGAGAGTGTTTGACATGAGATAAAGTGGAGACATGTACTTCTCAGCTTCATGATCTAGTCCCCTATATGTGCAAACCGTGATGACATGAGAGCAGGGGGCATGATACAGCTGAGGAATGTTACAGCTGCATTCAACTTTCTCAAGGTCCAACTTGTAATTCCTGCCCCCGTACTGCTCGCCACCCGGAGTAGTGCCTCCAGCTGAGTATATATTGTATACCAATCTTGATGGCCCATACGTATCACCCACTTGGTTGTTAGATATCATCTCCGCAATTGCCAAGTGCTTCCTACCCGCTTTGCCCCATGTTTCTTTGGATCAATTGGCTTTGTTCCATCGATTCACAAAGTACTCATTGCACTTCCTGAAAGAGTACTCCACAATGCCGGACACAGGGACTGCACGGATGCCTTTGAACACTTTGTTAAAGGATTCCGAAGAGTTGGTGGTCATGATGCCGTACCTAAGGCCACCTCTGTCGAATGCTAGAGTCCACTTCTTCCTCTGCGGCATATGATTCTTCATCCACTCATGGGCATCTCTATTGAGGACCTTATCCAACTCGCCAAGTTTCTTGTCAAACTTCTCCTTTGTTCGACAACAACATAGGGACTTCAACTTTCGCACGATTTCCTTTTTCTTCGCCGCTTCCATATGTTGGAAGCAAAGTGCCTCATGCACCAACGATGCTCAAGTGGAGGCCGTCCATCTACCTCCTCTTCGGCAGCTTTAAGCAATCCGTGGTGTCGGACAGAGATCATGCAAATCCGGAGAGGTCCGAATGACATTCCGCCGCACATGCTTCAAAAACCAAGACCAGCTATCATCATTCTCACCTCGCCAAACCAAACGCTAATGGGACAATCCGATTCTCCGGGTCCACTCCCACCGCAATCATCAACACACCACGGTATTTGCCCGTAAGAAATGTGCCATCTACCATGAGTACGGGACGACAATGCTTGAACGCCTCAATTGGATCGAGGAAAACACCAAAACACCCTCTGCGAGAATAGGCCGGGGAATCCCGTTGTCATCATCCACTATGCGCCCTTGATGAACATACCATCTAAGCCCAGGATTAAAGTGTTTCATGGCACTTAGAATCCTAGGCACTTGGTTGTAAGCCTCCTTCCGATCCACCCCACAACAACTCTATAGCATGTTGCTTTGCACGCCATGCCTTTGAGTAACTTACTCGTAGCTGGTGAAGCCACGTATGGTCTCCACGAGCGACGAAACAGATGCGTCGCTGTCGGCCCTAACAACAGCAACAACAGGACGCCCGAGGTAACGTGCTGTGTTCTATCCATGCACTTTTTGTACCTTCAAAGACCGACATCTGTGAGGTTGCTTAACATTTCTAATCACCCATTTGTCGTTGCTCATCTTTCGAACCCAAACTCCCCAACCACAACTAGACTTACACAGGACCGTGTACCGCTTCGCCTTGTCGGAGTGGGACACACGGTAAGGCCTATGCACCCTCACGGCGTAGTCCTGCAGAAAATACTTGACATGCTCCAGCGTGTCAAAGACCGTGCCCACCTGGATCTCCATATCCTCATTCTCTGGCACCTCATCTTCCAACATCGACAACCCATGGTCGCACACCGCCTCGTCCACCATACTAAGGTCCATGTAGTTTGGAACCAAAGGTACCTCAACATGGACGGCCCTCAGCATCCTTCGTTCGGCGTCATTCAACTCCATCCTCAATGACCCATCGGGGCTCGTAAGGACTCCCGAAACCCCGCTTGACGGCATTCGGTTTCATCCTCACTAGTATGGTCCGACCCATTGTCGGCACCCATCAACAAATCATCGGACAAATCATCCGACAAATCATCGTATGAAGTGCCATCACCTTCCAACTCACCGACGACCAAACCTTCATCCTCCGATCCTTCCGATATAGTGTCATACATATCATCCTCATCATAGCACCCTACTTCATCGAAGTCATCGCGATGGCACCATCTTCACTCACCGCATCAACTTCTCTAACCGGACTTGGTTCCAACTCTTCCACTTGGGTAAGGTTGTCTACAACCTCCACATCAACACAATCCTCATCCTCAACCGCCACCGCAGCCCTACTTCCCTTCTCCACCACAACTTCGAGGCACCTAACATTGCTACTCTTCACAACATCTACGTAGTCCTTCCATTCATTCTCACAAAAGAGGGGCATCATGAAATAATGTGAACGTTCCTTGCCACAATCAAACCTCCCTCTAAACCGAGTGGCCAACCAAATTTCTCACGACACTTGCTAACCAATGCAACAAACGTTGGAGGTCCACTAAAGAACTCTACTTCTTTTTTCATGCATTCAAACTCCCCATCTTCTTTCACTATGCCACCATAGTACAAACACACTAACCGATCCATCTACAAAATAATGCAAACATGAAGACCCATAGTTACTAACGTATAATAGCATACCAAAAATAACTAAACAGTTATACAATTATAAATCATCGTTGCATCATCAACCTACATAATTATAAGAAATTGCATCCCATACCACACTATGTCATAACCAAATCAAAGTCATTGACACCTCCGAACCAACTAAACTCAATCACATCTACTAACCAAAGACACCTCATCCACATGTCCTACTATACCACTTCAATTAAATCGTCCATGTGCGAAGGAAGTACGACCATGCAACATGTAGTTTAGGGCAAATCCATGAGAACACTCAGACCTCATTCGAATCTACGAACCACATTGTATCAACATACGATTGAATCAAGCACAATATCAAAAATTATATCCCCACACATGCTACATACTACATCACAACAAATCGAGGGGGGAGGACATGGAGATCACCTTGCTGCTGCCTCTAGCCGAGGGGGAGGTCGGGGAACAGCAGGACACGGCGGCGGCGGCGACGCCCAGACGGTCCTACCAGAGGAAGGGGGCCGCTGCCCGGCCTTCCTCACCACCGGCGGAGTAGGGGAATGAGCGGGTGGGGGAGGAGAGAACCTCGCCGTCCGTCTACGAGGAGGCGCCGAGCGGTTGGGGGCGGAGAGGAGGACGGCGGCGCGCCGAGCCGAGCAGAGGAGGCGCTGCAGCCGGCCTTCCTCCCTGCCGGCGTGGCCGCCGCGTGGCTACCCGGAGCGGCGCAGCCGCGGAGATGAGGGCGACGGTGACCCTCAGGCGGCGGCGGAGATGATGGGGAGGCGGGGAGGCGATGGGGCGCCGGGGACCGGGCCGGCGCGGTGGAGGCGGCGGCGGTCGCCGTCGCCCGCGGTGTGGAGGTCGGGAGCGGCGGGGGAGAGGAGAGGAGAAGGAAAGAAAATGGGCCGGGCCGGCTCCATATCCACCGACAAGTCGCGCCAACTACGTAGGCGCGACGGGGTGTGACCAAGCGCTGCCACGTCAACCCTAACTTCCCGGTAGCGCCAGCCTACTTGGCGCGACGGGTCGGTGGGGCCCGCCAGCAAACAGGACATGGGCCGGCCCATCACCGCCGTACACGCCCCGCCGCGCCAATGCCCGTGGCGCGACGCGTGGGCCCGTGGTCAACGGCCACCGCCACGCGGGCACCTCGTCGCGCCTTTGCATGTGGCGCGACTCCGTGTTATGTCGCTCCCGCAAGGTTGGCGCGGGCGGGGGGTTATTTCATGCAAATACTTTTCAGGGGGGATATTTTTGATTATTTGTTTAAAAAAGGATTAAAAATAAAAAAAAAAAATCCTTCTCCGGTCCTCCCCTGTAATCTCATCTCTTTGGCACTGCGGCATCCAATACTCACAAGTCACAAGCGAGCTGAGCTACACATTTTAGCGATCACGCAAGCGATTCTGACATTCTGAGCCGCCATTGCCAAAAGCAAGAGCATCCGGATGGCGGGAATGGACGGCGCTTCCCCCGTGGCCAGGAAGAAGGCGGACGTGGCGGTGATGGTGAGCGCGCAGGCGGCGGCGGCGCACGGCGACCGAGCTCACGTGCAGGAGACCGGCATTCCGTACTCCATCGCATGTAGCGTGCCGTCGTCGCCGTCTGGGCTTCACCTCGGAGCGTGCACGTCCATCTGCCGACGCTGACGATCAGCACCGAGGAGCCGTCGCGGGACCGCCGGTTCGATCACTTGAAGACCTTGTCCAGCCGCATCGAGCACCACCAGCTCTCCACCCTGATCGAGGACGTCGCAGACTCGAAGGTCTCCGAGGAGGAGGAGGAGGAGACCGGCGACGGCGATGGCGACAACGAGAACGACGAGGTCCCCACCACCGACCGATACTTCTCCGCCCTGCAAGGACCGGAGCTGGAGACGCTTCGAGCGACGGAGGTGTCGACGCTGCCCGGCGACGAGACGTGGCCATTCCTGCTCCGGTTCCCGGTGAGCGCGTTCGGGGTGTGACTGGGCGTGAGCAGCCAGGCGATGCTGTGGAAGTCGCTGCACTCGGAGCCCTCCATGGCGTTCCTCCACGTGAGCCCAGCCGTGAACCGGGCGCTCTGGTGGGTCTCCGTGGCGCTCACGGCCCTCATCTCCGCCGTGTACCTGCTCAAGTGCGTGTTCTACTTCTCGGCCGTCCGCCGCGAGTTCTGCAACCCGATCCGCGTCAACTTCTTCTTCGCGCCGTGGGTCGCCTGCCTCTTCCTCGTCAACGGCCAGCCGGAGCCGGCGGTTGCGTTCCACGACGGCCACGTCGTCTGGTACGTGCTCATGGCCCCGATCATTGTCCTGGACCTCAAGATCTACGGCCAGTGGCTCTCCGGCGGCGAGCGACGGCTGTCCAAGGTGGCGAACCCGACGAGCCACCTGGCGATCGTCGGCAACTTCGCCGGCGCGCTGCTGGGAGCGCTGGCGGGGCTCCACGAGGCGCCGCTCTTCTTCTTCGCCGTCGGCGTGGCGCACTACGCCGTGCTGTTCGTGACGCTGTACCAGTGGCTGGACACCAACGACACCATGGTGCGGCTCCCCAGGGAGCTCCACCCGGTGTTCTTCCTCTTCGTCGCCGTGCCCAGCGTCGCGTCCATGGCGTGGGCCAGGATCTCCGGCGAGTTCGGCGTCGGCGCCAAGATCCCCTACTTCGTCTCCCTCTTCCTCTTCGTGTCGCTGGTGGTCCGTGTCAACCTGTTCTTCAGAGGCGTCAGGTTCTCGCTGGCGTGGTGGGCGTACACGTTCCCGATGACGAGCGTGGCCATCGCGACCACCGTGTACGCGTCGTCGGTGAACAACTTGGTCACCCGGGCGCTGGCGATCGGGCTCGCCGGGATCGCGTCCGTTACGGTCGCCGGTGTGTTCGTGGCAACCATGTACCAGGCCTTCGTGCGCAGGGACCTATTTCCCAACGATGTGTCCATTGCCATCATGCAGCGGCGGCCCAAGAAGCCTAAACGCGCAGTGGCTCAATTGGCCGGTTGCATCCCTTGAGCTGATCGAGTTTGTACTCTCGTAGCCAGATTGTTTTTTTTATACTTCTATAATAAAATTCATAGCGACACATTTAATTGCATGCTGTGTGTTAATCTCATTGCAAGACATTTCACATACAAGGCAATTTGTTATATATACTTTCTATATGTACCAAATTTGCATCTCTTTTCTACACAAGTAATGACCGTGTATTGTAATAGAAAAGATAGAGCTACAATAATATAATGCGAGGATCTCACCCCTGGCTACACATAATCCTTTTGATCAACAAGGACACCAACTCGGCGGTCGCAAGGAGATTCCTAAAGTCAATCATGAGCTACACTAGTGCAGCGTAATCCACAAGATCAAGTCGTACAGGTACACACTACGAAATGGCCATCAAGAAGGAATCGCAATTGAAAAGCCCTGCTGATAGGCCGGCAATGTCGGATGTAATTTGATGTTGCTTATCAATAGTATCACCCTTCTCATGTGCACAACACACTCCATGGTGCTCTCCAGCCGAGTAGGATAAATTTCTACCTAGGTTGGCACCCACTTGCATATGGGGTGGGTGGTGGGGGGGGGGGTAGCGGTTCTCTCGACAAAAACGTAGTGGATCAAAAGAAATAATCATGAATTGCTAGCAAACATTGGCAATTTATAATGCAAAAGTTAATAATTTAGTCGTCATTGAGTGTGATCAGAGCCAACAACAGTTGATTTCCATATAGAAATGTCAATCTGTTTTCTTGTCCGGAATGAGAACATTATTCGGGCTTGCTGCTTGCTCCAATATTTGAGAATTCTCGGCAAAGGATACAAAACGGGTGAAAAAACAAGTGTACTAGTAGCATCAACACAATACAACTTTGTGTCACTGCATCCCAATTCCTAAATTAAGGATCTGACCAAGTAGTATAACAATTTGAATCAGAGCTATTGTTAAATGTAAAGGAACAGTTGTATCTAGCAACAGCCACAAGTAATGCACTCAACTTCATGACCATATTAAGGAAAAATGGTACTTCAAATTAATACACCAGAGCACTACTAAGTGAGAGTAGCTTCAGCAACTTTGACTCCTCACGATGGGGTGATGCAGCCCCGGTCGTGGGCCACAATTTTAGGGAGCACAGGTCTTCAGACCCAACCCAACAACTCCAGCTCGACAATTTGTTTTTTCGCGACCGGGCCTTCACCCGTTTTTCATTAAGACGGAAAACACAAAGTTACACAAGTGGTAGTCCCCGGTGGCAAGCTGCCAACTAGGCTTCGCACGAACACTTCCTAGCTACTGGATTCTAGCTTAACGATTACATGTTAGCCGTGTTTTGCGACAAGGAAACAAGAACCGCCGAAACCGGCGCAAAACCACCAAGGACCCGGTCTTCTGCCTCCCGAAAGACCTCCTGCGCCACCGCGTGCTCAGAAGACGCAAAGTTTCGGAAAACCCTACTATTACGCTCTTTCCACAATCGCCACGCCACGAGCAGGACGACCGCATCAAGTTTCGTTTCGACAAGGCATAACGCGCTTAGGCGTTCCTGCATGATGAACTCTCGTACGACGGAACGACTTGCTCGCGTGTTCAGGCCACGCACATTCCAGATCATAATATTGCTACCTAACATAAAGAAACCGTTTGTGCGACAGGTGCATAATTGCACTCAGGCAACGATGCCTGCACGACGCGCGCAAGGCTTCCTATGCATCAGGATCTGCATTGCTTCCTCAGCCTCCCCGGCTAGAGCGACCTGGAAGGCGGCATCATGGAATTCAGTGAACGTCGCTTCACCCAAGCGCTCGGTAGCGACCTCGTAACCCAGCTTCTTCATCAAGACAAGCCTCGCCTGTGCCTCTGGCTTCTCTGCACGACTTTTGGCAGCCAACCTGGCGCTTCTTTTTGGCAGGCACTCGAGCGCGTCGTCAGCCGGAACATCCTTTGTCTTTCTCAGCACCGGCGTGTTGAGCACCGACTCTGGCAGTGGCCGTTTGAACTGGCCAATGAACGCATCAATGGATGGAGGCAGCGCCACGCCATCAGCTGCATCAACCACAACCTGCGCTGCATCCGATGCCGCCGCCACGACCGGACTGTCATCAGTTTCTGCTTGGAACAACTCCTCGACGGGCGGGTGGGCCTCATCCGATGTATCGATGAGGTCCGGGGCCTCGACATGGGCCTCCAAGAGCGTTGGGAGCTCGTGGCCCATCGGGTCTTGCACGTGAGCCGGATTAGAATCCTGGGCCCGATCAACCTCCATTGCACGGCCCAGATCGACAATACAACTCGCAACTTCGTAATCCAAGCCCATCACCAGCCCACCACCGCACCAGGAGCGCCGCTCCTGTCCACGTCGTAGCATCGGCGTCCCATGCCGACTCCAGGGTCCTTCGTTCGTCCCCACCCTCAGACGTGGGGTTGCTAGATATATATTCTTTACATAAATTTATCAATGATACTGTTCGACATTGACCAAATAGATTTTGCATTGCGTTCACCACTGCACTATAGAAGTCTACAACACATCAAAGTTGTGGTGGACGTAGCTGCCATGGAAGGTGCTATATTACGACACTAAGCACTATCACTGTGTCTTAATAATTTCACTAAACAAGGTTTATGACCATTAAATAAAGGCAGACAGTCCTCAACCTTCAACTAAACTCTAGACCTCTGTCATCTGGCTTGTATATAAACTCTCTTTCTCTATCTTAATTGAAAGCGAGCTCCCGTCATTGTGTTAAAAAAACTCTAGACCTCATAATCTAAACAGTCCCTTATTTGTTTACATTTGTTCCTTACTATTACTATTAGGTATAATTATTACAATCGTGTTGCTTCTTTGACGCCCACTGGAACTCGATGGTGATAAAGACGTGTAACTTAACTTGTGATGCACATGCACGCACGCGCACGAATCTTGCATGGCAAAAACCTGAATGCAGAATATCTTCAATTCTCATCAACCCAACAATGCACATCATGACAATTAAGCTAAAGTATATAAATCTGCAAAGTCCTAATCAAGAAAATGACAATTCGATTTTCCGCAAAGTGGGGACAAAAGCAGAGCGTCCTCTCGTGCTCGCCAAGCATTATTGCACGATTTTTTATTCTGCAGCGGTTAGGCCATGGCTTTCGTCAGCGATGATGTAACGCTATTGTTTATGCCATCGTTTGCCTTGGAAGGACTCTCATCCCATATTCCCATGGTGGTGTTGAGAGGCGAGCTGTTTTCTAGCTAGCTGGTTTGAAGTAGTTGATGATGGACCCTGACACTACGCAACCGGTAATGTGTGTTAGTGTGTATGTGTTCTGTCATTTGCATTGCTGGGGAGGTTAGTGGGATTACATTAGGAAAATGAAAAGGTACCCGTCAATTGTGAACTTGGCACTTTCATAAAGAGCTATGCCACTACAAATATTGTGAACCTAAGAAATTTGCTATGTGCACCCCAAAACCATATCATAAAGTACACAAGCAAGAGTTTGATAGACGTTGCCATGGATCGCAATCGTCCAATCCATCAAAGAAATCCAGACGTCCATATATATGGTCATTTTGTAATGTTACATGTTGATTTTGCATATAATTCTCCTAATAAAACGTACGTCCGGAGACGTTTTAATTAGTTGCTGCTAAGCAAAACCTACCACTTAGAACAAATGAGCATTATAAACTTGCTACTAGAGAGGTAGTACCTATATATCATGCATCTAAGATCGAGAGTTTGCGTACAATCTAAAGATATCTAGCTTCCGGAAAGTACCAAAGCTAGAAAAAAAGCTCTGGAGTGTTGCATAGTGATACTTTGGCACGTTTTACCTGCAGGAAAGCTGGGAAAGTTTCGGTAGTGTTTCAACATGTTTTAAGTAGTGTTCAAGTACATTAACAACTAAATATGTTTGAGCACATGCAGATCATGTCGCTAGCTAACTTATTTTTTACTTAAGAAAATAACGCTAAACTAATGTAAGGTTTTTCTATCAATGACTCACGAATTTCTACATTGCTATAAAATGAACTCATCAGTGTTTAAACAAATGATGGATTGTTTGTTGGCCATTAAATACACTTTGTTTAAGGAAACCATTAAATACAATTGACTACATGATTAGGACACGTCTTTGTGAAACATGAAACAAACGTGTTGTAGGCACTCAAATGATATGTTTTTTAATCTAAATGATATGATTACTAGATAAATACCCCGCGCGTTGCTGCGGGATTTTCTTTTTAGAAATAAATTTTTAATGTATAGCATTGCTATATGTACCTAGGTAAAAAAAAGCTCATATATATGTACAATAGAATATTAGATCATATTATTAGAAGACTTGAATGATAAAACAAACAAATTTCATATGTAATTGAGTAAATGACTTACGTTGACATATTAAAGAATAATGGTGCCGCATGACCCTTGGGCTTGGTGGATGCTAATGAAAATTTAATGGTCAATGTATGGGTAGGAGTGGATGGTGACATAAGCTAATGATGTGGCACAATGAAAAGTTAGAGAAATAGTCTAGTGGGCATTAGCTTTATATATAGGAGTTTAGGATTATGGTAGTAAGTAGATGCTAAACATAAAACGACATAGACTACATACAGACATTAAACAACTTAAGGGCCATGGATGGTGGAAACATCTTAAGTTTAAGTAAGTTTAGAAAATAATATCAACATTATGACTCCAAATTGGTTTACTATAAAAATATATTTTATGATTAATTTGATGCTACATATTAAATATTAGTACTTTTTATAGAGTTAGTCAACCTTTTTGATTTATTGAATGGAGAAAAAGCTAGAATTGCACTCTTTTTAGACCAAGGGAGTATATACAAAAAATAAAAATAGAAAATAGAGGTAGAAATGCAGATGGGAGGTGTAGATTTAGGTTAATCAACTTAAGTAATGGAGAAATTGAGCAGCTTATGGGCTATGGATGATGGTGCCTTAAGGTCGAAGCTTGTTCTCTCCCACTTGTACCTTTAAAGCATAGTTGAGGCCGAAATTGAAAAGGTGCGTAGCCTGAAAAATAAATGTAGGGACTGGACAAGGCATATATCTCCTTCCTTTCTCAAATGCATTTCTAGATACTTACTGAGGATAAGGAAAATGATGATTTAGGTGATGGGAGAAATGATAGATGCTGCTAAAATTTGTCCAGTATTTACACAGCGGAAGAGAGAGGATACATATTTCATTTTCCTGGGAAGTTCATCTTCTGGTACAAATGCAAGTTCACAAGTCAAGTTGTAACTTTGGCTAGCAATACATAAAGTCAATTAGAAGTATTTGTCCTAGAATAAGTTGTTAAAAGGTCACCCTTTAGACTTGAAGTCAAAAAGGAGAAATGGCTGCTACAGGCGCTACAGTACACAAGGAAAAGTAGCGTAGGAACAAAAAGAAAAAGAAGAAGGAAGGAGCATATTGTAGAAAAGAAACTATTCTAACAAAAAAATGCAAAGGAAATTTGAAAACAATATTCTAACTTAATTTCTATTTCTCAATAAGTCAAACAAATTTAAGTTTAACTAAATCTATAAAAACTGAATTTATGATACCAAATACTTTATCGGCTCTAAATTATAAGACATTTGATGGTTCTAGGTAGGTAGCTTTTGTTGTGGAATTACTAAGAAATATAATTAAATTTATTATACAACATTGTATTTTCATAATAAATCTAATTAGACACATAAGCAATGATACTCTTTATGAAGTTAATCAAATTTAGAAAAGTTTCACTCATCTAGAATCTAGAATTACCATTTTTTGTATGGAGCAAGTGTATATTCTTTGGACGGATAGGACATGGCATTGGCTTTTTGTGTGGTCCGTTGGTGCGGCTAGCTGTTTGGGTCGCGGCAGTGACCAGTGAGGACAGCGGGGGGCCATCCACCGTGTCGTCCAATACCAGCGGCCGGAGCCTCGTCACCCGTCGGTGGCCGCTGTACGCCGGTACGATTGCATACCAACATGCGAATCACCGCGGCTGTTTCTGCTGACTTTGCCGGGGACCTCTCATCGTTCAGCCCACGTTATTATGCTACTGATGCAGCTGCGATACGGCAGATCTGTCTGTGACCGAACAGTCCTCCACGAGCGGAGCACCAACAAAAACCACGGGTACAGCTACAGTGTGTGGATTCTCGCGACTCCGTGTATGTTGTCTGCCAATAGAGAGGCTGGAAATATCCTTCTCTTCACCGGTGGTGGATCTTGACTGAACAAACAGGAAGGGCTGATCTATGTAATGTAAGAGCATCTCCAAGAGTTATGTAATTGAGTTATGTTTTTGAGGCAATTTACAAACCTCCAAATGAAAATGGCAAGGCTAAAAATGGTGTGATTTCCAACCATTATGCACTTTGTCAAGTCCACTCCTTTTTTCCCAGGAATTTTTCTCGTTTTCGTTTGCTTCCGGCTAAAAATAGTCTTCGCGGAATTTTTAAGGCGGCGCGAAGAGAAGGCGGAGAGAATATCGCGCGAGAGGGAGGGGGAGAGAGTCGCGGGGTTGTTTGCATAACCGGCCTGGTGTGGCGTATATCTTGAGTCTCCCCCTCCAAACGCCAAGTTATGGAAAATGCAGAAAATAAAATGATAACCATCGGAGAGGGTTTTTAGGAGTTTTACGGAATGGTAAACGCAGAAGTTCAATCGCATAACCTTCTGGAGATGCTCTAATTGAGCTCTAAACATCAATTAGCAATGCTGAAATTACTGCATGTTTATTGGAGATTAAGGTGAGCAAGGGGGGCCATGGACTACTTTGGCCTCAGCTAGGCTCCGCCTCTGCTCTTCGCCATGGATCCAACATGTTATGGGTATAGACCCGATCTTGTTTGGCGGGACTATTCCTTCAAAGATATAAACTTTCTAAGGAATTTTGTACACATAGATGAGTTTCTTTTTTCTGCTATTCCAAAATAAACTAGAAGCCTAGCGGAGCAAAAATAATTGCTTCAACAGTTCCGTTTTTCTGTAGGTGTTATTATGCCACAAAAGTCAAATCCTTAAACAGCCTTCCTAATTATTCAAGTTAATTAGTTTTTACGGTTGAGCAGGTATCTAGGCTTCTAAATCCAGCAATGCCGGTACTTGCAATGCTAGAATGATTATGCCTTGATCTGTTGGACAAGAGGCAACTAATGTTTTTTCATCGTGTTTAGATGCTTAATAGAAAGCCACTATCGTATTGGATGATGTGGTGTTTTCAAGTTTTGGCACCTCGCATTAAGGATTTTTGTCTTTTTTTTTTCTTGGCTATCGTTAGTGTTACCGAAGTTTCAAAAAGTGACAATGTCAACATGGTTTAGAGCTGAAGATTGTTATTAAAAAGGGCTACTATTGATATTTTATAGCGCATTTGCATGTAAACGGGGATATTATACTACCTTACTAAACAGAGTCTCTTCCCTTTAAAAAGAATATATACATACACATCCTAGGACTATGAGCACTTCCAAATATATTTCGTTACTATATATAAATATGTCGTGTACCACTAGAAAGGTTTTTAGCTGCGTGTATATACATACAAAGTCAGAGATTTCAATTCATCGAGTACATTATTTTTTGATTTCGATGCACGGCCGAGGTACGCCTTCTTCACGATGCCACCTTTAATTGGAAGGTTAACAAACAAAATGTTAAGTCTAATTACAAGGTTCCATTTCCACCTCATGGCAAGGGCACCAAAGAAGGAGAATAAATCAGCGGCAAGGTTTTGATCGGAAAGAAGATAGTTTCAAGATGAATCCACGAGACCAGAAGTCTGTCTAGAAGAAGAATATCCCTCCCTAATCCTCCATTACTCCTGGTAGATATTATCAAAAAAACATCAGTATCACACCGTCCTGTCCGGCCAGTCAAGCTAACATTATTTTCAACGCCTAATTCATCAACATATTTCACCCCAAACTTCCACCAACCAGCTCGCTGTTATTTGTCTTTCCTTGGAGGTTAGTTTGGTCCAAAAAGAGTATATCACCACTAATTTTTCTTTCAACAAGAAGAAAAAGGAGCCCTTTGCTTTGTGCAGCATCATCAGTGGGAAAATCAAATCAAATTAATCACCGGTTGTCAAGCGTGACACGGCTTCTCTTGTTAAAAAAATCCGCTCCTAGTTTTTGTGGGGAGAGACGAGAGAGGGCGGCTTCCTACCGGCTTCTGATCCGGTGGATAGACACGGCGTGCCTTCCAAACATGTAACATTGGTGGGCAAATTGGGTAGATAAAAATAAAAATGAGGGCACTTTAGGAACTTTTGGGAGAAAATTTAATGACCTGGACCAGCTGGGAAGGGAGCCAGCGGGTCACCGTCGCCAAGTCCGCGTCGTTCGGTCCGCGGGCCGGCTCATCTGCATTCTTCTCGTTTGGTCCTCCGTGAACACGTAAATTCATCACTTTGTATTATTCATTCATTCATTCTTGTCGGTTCTTTTTTTCATGGAACACAAACGATTGTCTATAGTCCAATAAAGTTGTTGGAGAATTGTTTAGTGATCTTACTGCTAAAAGGGAATTAAGATATATCTCCTAAAATGAATCTAGTTGACCATGTTTTCTTAATACTTATTGGGTTTGTTAAACCGCCAATTGAGCCATTTGTATAGCTAATGCCCGATGGTTGGCTGTTATTGCCGCAATTGTAGCGACTTGCTTGAACATGCCAATACTACTGTTCAGTAAAGACTTCAAAGAAGAGGGACATTCACTACAACTTAAAGCTACCAACAGGGACGATTTAACGTTCTTGCGACCTATGTGAATGAAATTGGGAAACGTCTTTTTAGAATTTGAAATTGGGAAATATTGCAGTTGCACACACTTGAAGCTTTAGTGAACGACCCAAAATTTATAACCACATATATTTTCAAGTAAAAGAAAGCCTTTTCTATTGGTTTAATGACGTTACTTGTTATGGCTAAATACGAGCACAACCAAATACGTACAGTAGACATAACTTATGCACGAAGTAAATTCGAAAAGTGGTCCATGGCCACTGTGACAAATTTCCAACACCACAGGTACCAAACTGCAAACGTGGAGATAAACTTGTGGCGGACGGACCCGTGTGCAAGCTGGCATCCAGAAAGAATATGCCGTTCCAGCCAGCCACCTTCCCCCACCCCGAAATCCCCGAACTACCCTTCGCTCCAGCTATAAATAACCCCGTCGGGAGACGTTCTAAACCTTCCCCGTTTCCACAAGCTTCCTTGTGCTATATGCAATAGAGCCCCTGGATCTTCCTCGCATTCTTTCTCTCAGCTAAGTCCCTGCTCCTTCTCTTTTTCTTACATTCAGGTCCTTTTCCCCTTCTGCGAGTTCTGTCCTCCCTGAAGGAACTCTTGCAGCCAGCCCCCTTGCCTTCCTCGAATTCTTGTTCCCCAGTCCCTCCTGTCCCGTGTAGATCCATCCACCCGGGGAGAAGAGCGCCGGCCGCCGTCCCCCATGTTTACCCACGAGTTTCTCTAACGGCCGCCGTCCTCCGATGAAGCTGAGTGTGCTCCGAGTCTCCCGTCCCCACTCCTTCTCCGTTGCCTTCCTCTACTGGTTCTACGTCTTCTCATGAACGCCTCGCCCTCTCCCAAGAACTCCACCTGCTGATCCTCCTTTTTTTCTTCCTTTCTCTGGGTAGATAGATAGATCTCTCGGTAGTTTCTTCTTGAATCTTTCGGCCTTTTCCCCTTCCTTCCAAAAAAGTTCCTTTTTTGAGCTGAGCCTGTCCGATCCAACAAGAACAAGGAAGGAAGGAGAAGCAATCCTCCGACGAGACCGACCATGTCGTCGTCACGGCGGAGCTCGAGCCCGGACAGCAACAACACGGACGTGAGCGGCGGCGGCGGCGGCCGCGCCGCCGTGGACGAGCGGAAGCGGAAGCGGATGCTGTCGAACAGGGAGTCGGCGCGTCGCTCCCGCGCCAAGAAGCAGCAGCGGCTGGAGGAGCTGGTGGCGGAGGTGGCCCGGCTGCAGGCGGAGAACGCGGCGGCGCAGTCGCGCATCGCCGCGTTCGAGCGCGAGTTCGCCAAGGTGGACGGCGAGAACGCCGTGCTGCGCGCCCGCCACGGGGAGCTGTCGGGCCGGCTGGAGTCGCTGGGAGGGGTACTGGAGGTGCTACAGATGGCCGGAGCCGCCGTCGAGATCCCCGAGATGGTCACCGATGACCCCATACTCCGCCCCTGGCAGCCGTCGTTCCCCCCGATGCAGCAGCCCATCGGGTTCTGAGCCCGCGCCGGAGCGGGCTGGAGAGCAAATCAAGTCATGGCCGTGGCACCATGGTCCTGCGATTATACTACTGTGCTAGTTTGTGTTCTCGTGTGTCTGCAGCAGCCTGATTTCTGCTTATATGTTCTTTATTTAATCATCACCATGGTTTGCTTCTTGTTAGTGTTATTAAGCTAGACTATTAGTAATGGTGATCAGTTTGTCGTGTGGTTCTGAACGTGGTGAATGTAGTAGCAATGTGCTCCGGTGGTGAGACATTTAAAGGATGTATATTGTGCCGGAGAAGATAATCATTTGTGGTTGTAATATTTTGGCATGTGAAACTGAATGAACCTATATATATGTTGCTTCAGTATGTGATGCTTGCATCCCAAATTGTATTTGAGCTTTTCTGTTGATTTATCCCCATCTGTGACTGAATCCTGTGAGATGATGAAATCCAATTCGTGGGCTCGCTATTGCTGTTGGATGTGTGCACACAAGAATTTCGAGACTCGGCAGCCGTCGGCCGAACAGTGCTTTATGACTGGACTGCTGATGATAGTCGATGGAGGCATAGCGGAGCTCAATTTCGCTGCAGGAACAGGGAGAGGGAGCTCAATTTCGCTGCAGGAACAGGGAGGGGAAGCTCGATTTGGACAGCGAGGCGAGGTCTTGAATGCAGAATGCCGGTGAATGATATGCGATTGAGCTACCTCGGAACAGAGCTAAGGGCTTGTTTAGATACCAAAGTTTGGGGGCAAAGTTTGCATAGTAAACGTCGCGTTATCTTTGTAGCAATTTTGTTTTTATTTGATAATAATTGTCAAACATTGATTAATTAGGCTTAAAATGTTAGATGCATGAAAGACAACAAAATGCAATTAGTTTTTTATTTCATCTATATTTAAGTCTATATATGTGTCGGCGTTTTTGATGTGCCGGGGGAATAAGTGCGTAGTGAAATTTGGGGTGAAATCTGGAATCTAAACAAGGCCTAAAGGAACGAAGAAGACTCGGCTACCTGCAAAACCCTGATAGTTTGCAGCAAGAGAAGTAATAATCTAGAAGTTTTGTTGTAGGAATTGTAATTTGCAACATGAGAAGTAAATCTAGAAGCTCTACTGTCGAAGAAACGCACATGGGCAGCCGTATCGCCAGCAAACTCGTCAAGCATATCACACACTGTATCGTCAGCTGGTAACGCAAAATGATCCATGGAAGCATACACAATCAAATCGTTATGAGAACAAAAAGAATAATATCAGAATATATAGGTGGGCGGTAGGCCACGTTTTGGCCTCATCTCTAAGAAGCATACGCCACAGATTTTAAATTAAACCAGGGGCGTGAGAAAAGAATCGTCCTCACATCAAGTGTTGCATTGATTGGATGATGCGATCTGCACACTCCGTGATAGCAGAGCACAGTTCAGTTTGATGTCAGAGAACAACGCTCGTAGCACAGCCACGATCCATACTCTTGAGGTCATGATTAATGAAGAGATGTTAAGTCATGTGATAACGAACAATAGTAAACAAATGAAATGCTCTATTTCAGTCTGCAGGGAAAAATAATAAGAACCCTCCAAAACTATTTATATTTAGTAGAATTGAAAATACATAAGACTGCAAACATAGAAAACGTGAAGAAAATAAAAATGAATTGACGAACTCTTCGACATTGGTTGTGATTGATGATGAATAAAGAAACACAAGGCAACACCCCAAAAGGTTGAAGTAACCTAAACCCGAGGAGGCTAGTGGGAGAAGACGTAGGGAAAGGAAAAGGAAAAATGGAGTGCCGTAGTAGGTCCATAACGGCCCACCACCAAGAGCGAGAAGGCCGGTCAGCAAAAAAAAAAAAAAAACTTTTCCTGTTTTATTTTATTATAATTATTGACTTCATTCGGTTTGTGAGCTTCCTCTTGGTTAATACACGTTTTTTTTTTTTTTTTCAAGTTCTTAGCTCAGCCGAGAAAAAATTCCGTCTGCCATGAAGCAGTGGAATTTTGGAGACAGATGTTGATTAGCAAGGAGGAATGAGGGACGTGTCTTTTTCAATTCTCAAAGGTGGTTTCGTTTAAAAAAATCTCAAAGGTGATGGAGGCATGAGGTTAGATGCTATAATAATCTTTCTAAAACATGGAGAAAATCGTCAAATCTTTGAAATTCCTTCCTTGGCACAAATCCTACACTAATCTTATTCATTTTATTTTATTTTTCTTCACAGTTCCTTGTGACTGCTCAATCCTCACATGTCCATGCGTCGTGGATAGACACGGATGGGCCTGAGACACGAAATTTCTGGTTCACGAGCCCAAAATTAGATACTAGCACTGGCAGTTCAAGGCCCAGTCTATGCTGGGCCTATCACGGATTCCATTTCCGAATTATCCTAAAGTCCGGCCCATCTCACGTACCTCGTCAAATCCTGGAACCGGAACAAGTCGTCGTTGTCAACCAAATCCAAAGCAAAACACGTGATATCCTTCTTATCCTCTTCGTCTGCTCCGGCCAATGAACAACACGACACGACACGACGAAGCAGGTCAAGAAACGGCAGCTCTCTGCTCCGATCCGGTCGCCGCATACATATCCGACATCCGAGCCGCCGCCGCAGCAGCACAAATTTTTTTCTCGCCAACGCTTGCAGTTGCAGCGCATTTGGGCACAGCACGACAGCGACAGCATCAGATACTTGCACACAGAAAACACTGCATCACTGTGTCATTGCATACAGGAAATAGCAACCAAATCCATTGCTGCAAGTATATTATATGATTCATCCACAAATCCCAAATGTAAAACTGGGTAACCAATATGCATACAGGCAATTAAACAATTCATGTTATAATTGTTATGGTACTTTCAGACAGTCTTTACAGTACAGGCCATCTGGACTGGACATCAACTCCCTTGGTTGTAGTATTACATACTGTGTGCAGTGTCTTGTCGCCCATATACACAATAAATCCGACAAAATGACAGCGGTTATTGGTTCATGTGACTAATCTCCATATCAACCAACAATTATATTACCCCATTGGTGGTGCGGTGCAGTAACCAATGTAGATCTTTCAACTGCAATGCAAACACTATTTGCCAGTAAATTGTATGCTCTTTCGCCTGCAGAAACTGGTGTCGTCAGAATGTCGATCACGGCCCGATCGTGCCCGTGTCAAAGTACAGCGTCGTCCCGGAGGAGGATCCGCCGCCGGTGACGCCCTCCATGAGTGCGAACCGCATGTCCTCCGACGGCTTCCAGTGGCGCTTCCGCTGGTTGATGAACCAGTTGTTGATCTGCTTTGGGTCCAGGCCAGTCATCGCCGCCAGCCTCACCTTATCCTCTTCCTGCAAAAGCCACCGTATCAATACCATCCCTGATAATCTGATACAGCAATGCAGATCACAGATTGACATTTGAGTGAGGAAAGATCAAAGGTGTGCGTTGTTGTCAGGATGTTACCGTAGGGTACGGCCAGCGGTAATGGGAGTTCCACCAGTCCATCAGGGCTGACCGAGCATCCTTCGGTAGCTTCCCTTTCTTCCTCTTCTTCAGGAACTCAGAACGCAGCCGGCTGAGACAGCCACTGTACTTCTTCAGCAGCATATCCTTGAGTTCACGGTCAGCCAACCGTGAGCTGTGCTCTTGACCCAGATCTGTAGCATCCGTATCTCCTGAGCATGGTTCGTCCTCAGAGGACCCTACCATTTCATCTTGATGCAAAAAATTCCAAATCAGATTGCAGTTTTCAACATAATGGAAATGCTAGGCAGAATATGGTGTGTTGGGCATCATAAAAACATTTTAGGACAGTAGAAGAGCAGATTAGATTACATAAGACTAATGCGAAACAGTGAGACAAGATCCCATCCAAGGGCTGGTTCAAACTGACGATAATGACATTAAAAAAATTGACCATAAGTCCATTTTTGACAATAATATTGAACAATATTAATAACCAAATAGATAGACACTGAGAACCAGTCTTCTGTAGTAAGTAACGTTCAGATTTTCTTTTTTTCTGAATGTGTTTTACAAACTGAAAGCCAAGGACTGCAGCACAGAAAAGTAGTGAAGGTAAAAAATGTAACTTTACAAAGAAAGAACAAGATGCAATTCAGACTACAAAGAAAAAAACAAAGCTAGATGTTTGATCAGCCTCCAAATATCCTGTCAAATCTATATAGTTCCAAAATTTTCTTACTTTCTTACCAAATACAGTTAAGGTTCAAATTTTTATTCTGTTACATCATACTAGTTTGATCCGCATAACCAATAGCGAACAAAAGAATCATCATAGTTCAGGTTTTTTTTCCATTTCATTCAAGAATTGCAGTTAAATCAATTTTAGAATTGGTTATTCCAGGAAACAGAGAAAGCATTAGAATCCCTTCTGCACGTTCCTAAAGCAATGCAAATTGTCATCCATGCCACATCAGCACTCGAGTCTGCTCGTGATGGAATGTAATGCTGATTTGTCCACTGGAGCTAAAGCTATCACGGTATCACCTGTTCGAGAACAATGTGTACTCCAATAAACCTTATGTCCTAAGGAAGCAAACTCCAGGTGGTGTTTAGTCTTCAGATAAAACATTTACAGTGTATTGTATTACAAAGCATATATTTGTAGCAAGCGTTGAAAACTGTGTTGGTGTCTTATTTTTTTCTCGCTGAATAACCTTTGCTTCCAAAACCGGAAAGCAAGCCGCACAACCCCAGTTAAGCACTACCATAAACCCTGTTAGGAGAAAGCCAGTGGTTGAGTCCTCCAAAAAAGTACTATGATGTAAACAACAATGCAACATTTCTCATTTTTTTAAGTACCAGAGCTCTATAGTTTTGTTTATGAAAAACAAGGAAGTCTAGTAGACACCATATAAAAACTAGAAACAAAAATAATGTAAACAAATGTTCAATATATCGGGGAAAACAAAACATAGGATGCATAACATAAATGCCTGCCTTCATATAAGAGTTTTCCCTTTCCATATGACACCAGACTGTAGAAAATTATTGTAAACTATTCTATTAGACCTCACAACTAATATTGCATATGGTACCTCTGTTCCCAATGGTAAAATGTGAAGAAGTTGGATATTTTTGCTGTATTTTTCTATTCTATTAGACTTAACACTTCTTTAACTGGTAGGATTTGTAATTTTTCCTTGATATCTGCCAGGTACACATGAGTTTCCCATTCAATTCTTATGCAAGAATAGATGCTGGATTATTAGAATTTCAATGTGAAACCATCAGCTCATAAAATATTTTGAAGCCTGGAAACTAACATTGTTTGATGCTAGATCATGTCTTACCCCGCAGGTCAAGTTTTTATGCTAGATCATTATAATTTCAATGCAACAACATCAGCCCAAACGTCATATGTAAATTCTGAAGGAACACTCAACATCCACCATGGCATATAATGAGGTAAACTTTGTAGCAGGACCCTAGATAAATCAATTTTACAAAAGATCCCTACATCTTTCAAAATTAAAACAAATTAAGTAGTGGATAGCATCAATACAATTTTACTGAAATAGCAGATTAACTGACCTAGTGAAAGATTATACACAACTAGATATCCATGTCGGCATTTATTGCAAACATTCTGTGCTAAATCATGGATAGTCAAATGGATTCAGTACCTATTTGCATGAATGGAACCACTCAGTGAAATACTTGAATTTGAAAATTAATCAATTATTTAATTTAAAGTTATGTTCTAATAATGGTTTTGTTTATGGTAAATTAAAATACCGTTTATAAGAGAGTAAATAGCATTTTTATTGTTGTGTGCTAATAAAAATACAAAAACAGTTGTCTTAATTTGCATTACTGCATGAAAATTGCATGTTTGTTACCATTTCATATTGTAGCATACCGTTGCTTAAATTTGAGTATTCCTTCAGTACTAACCTCTTATAAGAGTTATTATGGATTTAAAGCACCAGTACAGAAAAGGAATACAAAAAATAATTTGATTGACAGCCAAAACCATGTTTACATCTAACACAGCCAAGCCAGGATTTTTATTATAACTGTGAATGTATAGTCTACGTCTGTTCCTCCTTGCCCATACAAGAGAATCCATCATTCTGTTCCTCACCAGTCCAATGCTGCCTAAGCAGGTGATACACTCACTTACTTAATACTCCATTAGTTGCGAGGACAGTGATAGTCAACCTTAGTATGAAATTTGTCTCTCATTTGTATTATCATATACTGCAACCTTGCCAACAAAGGGTCACCCATTACTTGCTGGATCATCCAGAGCTCATGGGAGATATTGAGTGCGAAGGGATGCATGAAGGATTTCATAACTGGCGCATGAAGGAGCACTTATTTGATTATTGGTCTCATAAACAAATAACCTAAAGAATAATATCATATTAGGGCTTCGTAGCAACATAGACCAGTCCAGTTACTAGGAGTTTAGGACAAGTTTGCCCCACAGTTATTTCTATTTTCACCCCGACCCCTTGGGAATCACAGAATATTATAAAACCAAAAGATATGACAAAACCCTATCGTTCTTTTCCCAATGAAGAAAAACATATTGTTCTTGAAACATATACAAAAGGTTACGATATTTCCATGGAAAGATGGAGAAAAAAACAAAAAAGGCACACATGTTAAACACATACGTTCAAAAGTGAAGTCCTTACAAACATCTCAAGAAATCCTAGCTCGTTGCTATAACAATAACTTGAATATCCAATATTGGAGTTCTCTTCGAGATGCATCCATTAAACCACCTAATCTTGTTTGCTTAAGACCATAAAACATTGTTGAACACATATAGAAAAGTAAATGAATGAATGCATGCATTCATAATGGCTACTTTGTGCCTGCATCTAGCAAAAAAGTAAACAATTACAAATGTGCATATAATTGAATTGAGGCATTGGATATTATGGTTGTGAACTAATGTGATGTTGATTGGCCTTGTCATTGTGGGATTAGTCGTATAATACATTATTGAACAAAACCGTGATAACATATTATAAAGATTATCATATTAATTTATCTCAGTAGCTTATCACTGACAATATTAGTTCTATGCATGCTGCTCATTGCTAGACTCTCCTTACGCACATTTTTTATAAACATGCAGAGCATAATTCTATTGGTCTGATCAAATTGTCACAGTTTACGTATAAAATCACAATCCCTCTGAGTAAAACAGGAGATACATTTGTGGTCATCAGTATGATCATGTTTCATACCCCTTTGCAGTAACCTGCATGACTGTACTTGGCTTTGCCTAAATACATTGGAATGGCAAGAAAACAAAACATGAACTGTTCTGTGCAGAACTGTGCTACTGTTTGTTAGGCTGTATTAAACGTTTCACATGCTTCCATAGTTACCCAATCGCCGTCCTTTTGACTTTACTAAACATGTGAAGTTTTCCAAAAGCCCATGGGCATTCACCACTGCAAAATTCACCTGTTCATGATGGCGAGATGCCACAATGTTCAAGGAAATCACAATCGCAGATGACAATGGCTAATGCAAAACAACCTTATAATGTAAACAGCTAAATAAAACATCTATCTCCACTCCATCGGCTTAGATGGAAGAGAACCCAAACTTCCTCTTATGATATGTTTAAGCTGCGTTAGCACCCAAACTTGCTCTTATGATATGTTTATTAAGCTGCATTAGCAAGTAACAACAGATCATACTAATTGTGTTGACGACAGTAAGGCCTCATCATGAATTACAGAAAATAAAAAAAATAAGAAAAACAAGGAAGATTGCCAGACACAAAGAAGCTTAACTGTCCTTAAACACTGGTTACCACAACAAAATCATGGCAGATGTCTTTCTTTTGTTTGGAGGAAAGCCAAGCATAATCCAGCATTCCAGCCCAATATCCAGAGCTGCCCCCACAACAACAAAAAATTCACGACTGCCCACTGGGCACCAGTAACTGTAGCTAGCAATCCTACCATGCACGAGCAAGATTCTCTTTTCCCAAAGCTCATCAGTGTCACTGACCATCAGAGCAGCTAGCAGCTCTCTCAAGTTCCATCAGGCGTCAGATCGAGGCAGCCTACAAAAGTCTACAAGTAGCAGCAGCTAGTACCCTCCATGCTCTTCTCTCTCTCTATCATCTACTAGTACTCCTAGAGAGAGATGAGAGAAGAGAATGATGAAGGTGAGCAAAGGTGAAGGGAGGCAAGCCCATGGTTGCACAGGAACCTTAGACAAAACCCTACACGAGCAAGCTACCACACGCCCAGAACTTTACTCATCGGACCCCGGCGTCTGACACTCCTGCACCCCATTTGCATGGACACGATTTGACCACACGAAAACACGCACACGCGCACGCATTCATCAAAGCAGCTAGCAGCCATCCCTATATTCGCTTCACAGTTGACACAAGAGAGCAGCAATAATGCACTGCTGCACAGATGCATGTCCGTCCGCAATGGCGATGGTCGGAGAGATGCATGGTGAGCGGAGGAGTTGGTTACCGGAGAGCGAGGCGGCGCCGCCGCAGAGGGAGCTGAGCTGCGTCCGGACGCTGCTGAGGAAGGACGCCGCCTCGTCGAACGGCCGCGACAGCTCCTCCTTGTACCGCTCCAGCACGCGGCAGTACGCCTCCTGCGCGCCGCGCCGCCGCCGCCGCCACCGTCGTCGCCACGGTCACATCACATGTAATAACGACGCAAGAATCAGAACAGGTTCAGCGTGTGCGAGGCGCACGAGTGCGAGCGTGGCCATGGCCGTGGCGTGCGTCGTACCATGAACTCGTCGAGCTCGGGGTCCAGGCCGACCTCCCCGCCGGCGGAGGCCGCGGCGCATCGCTCCCGGCCCATCTCCTCCAGCAGCGTAGCCACCTCCGGCGGCGCGCCCACCTGCCACACGCAAAATCAAGAAACCACGCACGAGAGCGAGCGCGTCATCATCAAAGGCGCAATCTTTCCGCAAGGCGAGAACGGACTAGCGTTGTCGCTAGATAGCCGGCCGCACGAAGATGCGACGACGGCGGGTACCTTGCGGCACTCGATGTAGGCGGAGAGGAGGGAGGGGTAGCGCGGGTGCCCGGCGATCTGCGCCTTGACCAGCTCCGTCAGATCCGCCTGCGGCGGAGGAGGGGGCTGCGGCGGCGGGGGCGGGGATGAGCCCGGTCCACCGGCGACCCCAGACGCCTCGCTGACCGCCGCCGCCCCGGCGCGCGAGATCCCCGGGTGGATGCTGTACAGATCCTCCATGCCCGCCGCGCCTCCCTTCAATCTTCTTTGCTCCTGGAGCTCTGGAGCTCGATCGATCGCGTGCCCCAGGCAACGAACCAAGCTGCTGCTGCCCTCTAGCTGCTAATCTACCTATCTACATGCACCAGTGCACACATCCATATAATAAAATAAAATCGCTGGAAATAGTAGTAGAAGAAGACTCCGATGGTTCTTTATTTGTCTGGTTCTTGGGGCATGTGTGGATGCGGGAAGCTCCAGGAAGACGAAGAAGCGGCAGCAGCTAGCGCAGAAGAGAAAAGGGGCAAGCAAGAACAAGAAAAGGTAGGGGAAGGGCAGAGATCATGGGGGGAAGGGGATTTGCACTGCAGCCACTGCTGCTACTGCTGCTGGAGCTGCAGCAGCTGCAGGCGCAGAAGCTGGGCGTGATCTCTGCTGCAGCAGCGGGATTTTGGGGTGAACTGCCGTGCCTCTGGGAGGATGGATGATGGAGGCAGTGCCTTCTGCCAGTGAGATTTGCCTTCTGCCAGTGAGATTGGGAAAGAGGCAAGGAATAGAGCTAGAGGTAGAGGTAAAGGTAGGTGGATTTTCTATGCGAGAAAAATGTATAAAGAAATGTGCATGGATGGGTTTGTTGGGGACTCTTTGTACCGTGGTTGGTTTTTCTTTAATGTTTCCAGTTTTTATTGATTTTTTTATGCAGTGAAGCTGTACCAATGTGACGAGGGAGAAGGTGTGTCTGTCGTTCTTTTTTGCATGGGAGACCTTGATGAGTGGATAGGACTTCAAAACATGCCCTTGCTATATTATGCTAGGCATGATCATATATTGCATGGTTATTTTGGTTTTGAAGCTTGGGGATGAATAGAAAATGGATTTCACATGTCCATAAAAGGGAAGCTTTAACAGTAAAAGTTAACTATCAATTTTAAGATGGCATCTCTCATTCTATGTCTTACATGTAAAGTGGTCTTGTTTATATATTCTCTTTCAAAGATAGAAGGGTTATTTGTGTCACGTGTTGTTCAGACGTGCAAATGATTGAGCCTAGCTCCTCTTACTCTAGCTTAAAGATTTTTTGTCTCTCTTCTCTCCATATGGTAGCTCCATATGGTAGCTTAAAGGGGCGCGGAGAGATTGGGTAATTTTGCACTTAACCGCCCGCTCTTAATCACACTTTTACAAATCCCTCCTTCCACCTCTTTTCATGCGCCCCTTGGATCAACATCCTGCGGTCCAGATCGTTAGTTTACAAGTTTGCACGGGATGCCTAGTTTGCATAGGATCCGTTGCCATGTAGTATATACTATGTTATGTAATGTATTAAGGAAAAGGAAAATGAAACAGAAGGCAAGTTGTTCAAGCATTCGTCTCTCAATATAAAGACTAGTACAATAACTACTTCCTCACTATCTTCCTCCATGCCCTTTTCTTATGCTACCAAAAAAGTGTACATACAAAAAAAAATACGACTTAGAGTTTGGACTACAGAAAAAGGGTTTACCCATATATGAGCTCTCCAAGCACGTGGCATCTCAATTTTGCGTCGATCTCGATTTGATTTTAGGTCTCTGTTGGGAAACATGATAGAAAGAATACAAGAATTTTAAAAAATAGAAACAAAAGAAATGTGTATGCAAAACATTTGAATGAAAAACTGAATTCAAGAAACTAGAAATGCATATGCAAAACAAAGGAATGAAAAAACTGCAGGAATGAGCATTTGGGTGACTTGCATGAAAAATGCAGAAACAGTTATGCATTCGAGTGGATGTTTTTTTTTTCTCATATGGCTTTCCTATGGGCTATGGCTATGGACTTTGTTGTATGAAAGGAGGCAAGTTACAAGAATGCCTCCTCATGGCTTTTCTCATGCGAATACCTAGTTCTTTAGGCACGTGATACGAAAATGTTACAAGTGAAGTTGTACAGGAAGATGAACTAGGAAGGAACGGATGCACGCACACGCACACGCACATGCACAGTTGGGTAAACACAAACTGGGGGCCCATGTTTGCCTGTTTCAACTTTCAAGCGAGGAAGAAAAGGGATCACAATCGGCCGTCTGCAGCTGGGGCCCAGATAGCACACGCGCACGTACACGGCGCACGGTGGTGGGCCCGACCCGCGGCTCGTCGCACGTGGGATGGTGCGTGGCCCGCGCGCGCCTGCCGAGCCCGAGCCGAGCGAAGAAAGGAGCGTGGGACCCATGTGTCGGTGAGAGCATGTGGGCACCGGCCGGTCTCTCTCGTTGTCGCGTCGAGCCGTTCGTACGAGCACCGACGTGACGTCTCGCCACGTGTCATCACATCACCCGGTCCGTGCTACTGCCAGCTTTGTTTTTTTTTTTTGAAAGGTATATCTGTATTAATTATGGAAAACAGTACAGTACAAGTACAAATACACCGTATAGGGGTACAGGGGACATCATCTGTCCAACCTATTTGCGAAAAGGACCTCCAAAACTCTAGAGTTTACACCTGGGTCCTTTTCCCTTTGGAGTCGGTATCCGTAACCGACCAACGTCGACGCCGCCGAAGCTCGCCCTCGCCGCCAAGACTGGAGCACCTTCACGGAGGAAGTCGCCGGCATGGAGATGGACTAGCGGCGGTCGTTCGATCTCGCGGTAGCGAAGAAGTTCTTGAACGCCGTCCGTCAGCTCACTATCCAACTTGAAGCGGCGATGGCGGCGCCGTTGAATCCGTCGTCGTGGTGGAATGGAATCCGCTCCACCACCATCTTCCCCAGAAAAGAAGGCCTCGCCGGGGAAGAGGATGAGGAAGAAGGACACCCTAAAACCTAACCTAGACCTAGACCTACATCTCACTGGACCACCGACGCCTCCGCTGAAGAAGAAGACGTCGAGAAGGAGGGAGGTCCGGAGTACCTTATTCCGGCTCGACGGCGCGCTCCATCTCGCCGCGTCGACCGGACACCGCCGCCGCCAAGGCCGGACGAGGACGCACGAGCACCGCCGACGTCGTCCGCACCGCCTTGAGGACCACCTCCCCACGAGCATCTCGCCGGCACGCGCGATGAAGACTCCGCCGGAGTCGCGTCGCCGCCACCGTCGCGAGCCCCGGGGATCCCCATCCACACGGCGAAAGCCCACCCTCCCCTCCGGCACCCGACGGGCCACCGGAGGGGAGGGGTTAGGCCAATCGCCGGCGGACCGCCGGTCGCCTCCCCGTCGCCCCCAAATCGCCTAAGGCTACTGTAGCCCTAGGTCGTCACAGCTTTTTCTCTCTGTTTGCCAGCTTTGTTTTTCCTCCTCCCTGAAATTTGAAACGTAAACATTGTCCTGGACGTACTAATCGATTATTTAATTGTTACTACTCTCTCAATCCTAAACAATTTTAGGATAATTATATCATAATAACCACAATGTATCGATTAAGTGGGGCTTCGGCTCGCTCGGCAGCCTATAACACCAAAGTGGAGGAGCCGTTGGACTAACCGCACTCATCAACCTCTATATTCATTCCTCAAAAGAAATATTCTGTCCTAGTCCCGATTCCTTACTCGTACAACTTTCTCCCGCACTCATACAACTTCTATATCTCTACTCAACAAAGACGTGGGACCCACACATCTGTCTTTATTTTCTCCCCTCACCCATCCCAATCCCCCTCCCCCCCCCCCCCAATCGCATCTTCCACCCACCGGCCGGGGCCCGGCCTTCTCCCTCCCCGCGCCGGCGAGCCCTGCCCCTCTCCACCTCACCTCCCCGCCGGCGACCCCAACTCCTCCGCGACCGCGACCATGGTGGAGCGGTGAGCTCGCGCCCGCACCCGCAACCCTCCACACGGCCAGCGTGGGATTACTCCTCCATGGTCGGGCTGGGATTGAGCTCCTCCATGGTTAGGCCGGGGGGCGAGCTCCTCCATGCCTAGGTCGGGGTCGAGCTCCCTGCTCCCCCATGGCCGCCGCGCCTGGCGGAGGTCGCTGCGGCCAAGGAGCGCGCAGCCGGCGCGCCGTGGGGGCGGAGCGGACAGGCTCTTCCTCAACCCGCCCCGAGCACCGCCGCCGGCGAGCAGCTGCCGGAGCGACACTGGAGAGAGCGCGGCGCGATTCCGGGCGGGCGCATCTCTCTCCGAGGGCGAGAGGCGCCGCCGGACGGAGAGGGCGAGGGGCGTCGAACCTCGAATCGCGAGCGCGGCGGTGCTCCTCCCCTTCTCCCCTTCTTCTTCGCGGTGAAGACGGGCGGCGGGCCAGCGCGGCTCCCTTTCTGCGAGCGCGCGGTGGCCATGGCGGGCACCGGCGGCCGACGACCTTCTCCTTCCCCTCTCTGCTCCCCTGCGCGGCCCGTCCTCCCCCGGCCTTATCTCTCCTCGAGGGGCCCGCGATGTCCTTTTGCGTTTCGATGCCGTACTCACGCAAACTTGCCGTTCGGACGACCGAACGCAAGCTTTTGCGTACCTCTTGCGTACACCGCTGCAGCGCTTTTGGGACGGTAAAGCCTTTGCGTTTGGCTTTACCGTCCCCCAGTGCGGGTTAGAGTCTCGAAATCATAGGTCTTCCAAATCACGCAAGGTCCATAAATCTATTCTCACCATCCATAAGCAACAAAAAATATTCCTTTCCCTCTAATCTCTCTCTCTCTCTCTCTTTGTTCTTGTCATTGCTGCTACCGCGAGACCGCCCCAATTGTCCACATCGCCCGCTAGGTTACAACCTCGACCATTCGTTTGGCCCATGAGGTTAGTCTGGCCATCCACACCGCACGACAAGGTTGGCTTCTTATCTGCGCGCCATCGAATATCCATGATGCTTGTACAATCTTTGGCCTGACTGTCTGCGTAGGACTTCCGCTTGCCACTAGTTTGAGCAAGGAGGAGGGATGAGGATTGAGGGCCTAAGACCAATAAACATTGGTGGGATAATATTAGTTGTTGCATGTTTGAATTTCATCTAAAAGGTGCATACTAGCACTTGTTAGGTATTGTTTGGCTAATGAGTTAACAACTAGCTAAGTGCTTGGCTAATGAGTTAACAACTAGAGAAATACATGCATATATGCCTGCTCGTGAAAAAAAAGTTAACAACTAGCTCCGGTGTAAGTGAGATATTCTCTTAAATCGAAAAAGAAATAACATGGACACATGTAAAGAAATAAACCGGGTTTTTTTAAGCTAAAAGTATCGGTCACTCAATAATTAAAAGAATTATTTGGTCATCAAGAAAAGCAAAAAAAAAAAAAAAAACTGCACCTACCGTTTTGTTTAGGACACAACTTGAAAGATAATTTTTTTTCGTGGCATTATAACAGCGTCCCTGAACAAAGATCTGCATAGCTCGGATACAGTACAGTATTTGAGCTTAACACATGCAGGTTACTGTGTAGTGGGGTCCAGGCCATTCATCTTTGGAAAATTTGCCCCCGTGCCAGACGATCTCCGACGGACAAGACGCCAAGCAAAGCATGAGAGCTTTTGTGCATATTATCCTACCAAACAATAACATCACTGATGGGAACAATAACATCACTGTTGGGAAAACTAATAAGGCCTTGTTTAGATTGCAAAAGATTTGAACTTGATGAATAGTAGCTATTTTGTCTTATTTGAAAATTTTTGTCCAATCGTGGACCAACTAGGCTCAAAAGATTCGTCTCGTGATGTACAACCAAACTGTGTAATTAGTTATCTTTTTTACCTATATTTAATGCTCCATGCAAGCGGCTAAAAATTGATGTGATGGAGAGAGAGTGAAAAAACTTGGAACTTTGCCCCAATCTAAACAAGGCCTAATTTGGGTTCAACCACTTGACATTGCTCAACAGTGGCCTATGAATGAACAGTTGGTACTACTGTACTAGCTAGCAGTGCGCCAGTGCCAGTCCAGTGATGTCTCCACTTGACATTTCTCCAAGATTATATTTTCCTGTATATATACAACACTTCACACTGAAATTTTGTAACTGTTGTGGCAACTGGCAAGCAGTAGTTCAGAATTTCAGTTTCGAAATGATAAGCAGTGGTTAAGGCAACAGTTGGAAGTGAGATATTCTCTTCGTCTAAAAAAATATAATTATAAAATATTGTCGATTAAAACTATTTAAATTTTAACTAAATTTATGCAAAAAGATACTGATATTTATATCATATTATAAGTTAGATCTCTCACAAACAATATACTTAAAGCGTACCTATTTCGAGTTATATACATGTTGATAATATTTGTTTATAAACTTAGTTAAATTTGAAATAGTTTAATTTTAACCAAACTTAGAATTACTATATGTTCTTTTAGACTGAGGCATTATATATACCAATACCAATAATAATGTGGGCATTTGTACGGTGATTCTTGGGGAGCCAAAGCGAAGGACAGAAGGAAGGAAAGGGAGGCATGTGAGTTTGTGCTCAAACAGTGTAGTTCTTTTTTTATCAAACAGTGTAGCTGACCGGAGCACTCGGTTGGCTGCCACTTGACCATTTCATGGCCTCCTTGCTCTATGTTTAATGCTGTGTTATGTATATTTATCTACGTGTGACTCGTGTTAAAAAAAAAGGGAGAGGAAATTGGTCGTGGAGCACTCATTGAAGGCTTATGGTGAGAGTGGCCAAGGAGATTCTTGAGACACAAATGAGCAGGGGCAGAAAGAACTTTGTTGTCTGATGGCAATTACCAGAGGGATAAGGATCACTCTGCATAAGGTGAATGCTGGTCGATTGCAATGGATGAAGCTCGGTGTCATGTCTTTGGGAAGTTCCTTGACACAGGTGTAAGGTGTTAGGTGTTTCGGAATCTAGCTAGCACTTGGTGCATCAACAATGTACGGAAATTCCAGACGTGGTGTACTCCCTTTGTTCTAAATTGTGAGTTGTTTTGAATTTTTTTGGTACATCCATTTTACCCTTCATCTAGATCTAACGTACATAGCAAAATGGATATGGAGAGAGTATTAAGTTTGCTTTAATAGTCTAATCGCTTTTGTTTCTTAAGGTCTCTGAGGCAGAGTACCATTTGCTTTTGGCTACTGGCTTTGTACACCGGTGGTAATGCCCTTGGTCATTGCTCACCTTCTTAGGGTTCGTTTGTTCGTTTGTTTAAGTTAGGGTGTATCAATAGTTCTCAAATAGTTAGTTTTGGAGGAATTCCATTGACTATCAAGACCTCTTTAATGACAATTTACTAATAGCTAGCTAGATGAGACGTATAAATAAAAACTATAGTTAAGAGTTATGTAAGAGAGATAATTTTAGGAGATCGCGCTAGACTAGCTATCGGGAGTCACTAGCTATTTAATCTCTTCTTTATAGCCAAGGAAATGTTATTTTTTTATTATTTCTATGCCTCATATAACTATCTATAATCTATTTCCGAATTATCATTAAAAACATCTTGATAGTTAATAGTATCTCTCCTAGACTGTCTATAGGGGACACCCTTATATTTATTTGGTTGCTTACTTCTGGCTGTTCCCTTTAGTTGTTGATTTTTAATAAATTTTTAGCTTCTCAGCACACTAAAAACAAAAATAAAAAGCTATCATTGTGTTTTTCAGTTTTTAGTTTATTTTCTTAGAAACCAACTTTTAAGTTTTTTAAAGCCAACTTAACAGCTGGGGTAACGTTGTTGAGGTGTCCCACCCACCCGTATGATAGAGAGTGAGAAACTGATGAATCTGATTGTTGGTTGAATGGTCACGCCTTCAATGCATGTATTCTCCTTGGACTAACGAATGCATGGCGGTGTCACTTTTTTTTTTTGGTTGCGAAACGGTGTCCTTGTTGTATTGTATTGTATATGCTATGTGATTTAGCATATTTAGAGTTTGGACAAAGAATCATTGATACCGATTAGCCAAAAAAGTTAGTGAACTAATAAATTGATGATCTATTCAGCTAAGATGATAGGTGATTGGTTTTCAAGTGGTGCAAGATGATTGGTGATTTGGTTTTCAAGTGGTACTAACCTATTTAACTGAATTGATGCGTGGTATTATGGAATGAAACATTAACCTATTCAGCTATATGTTGTGGTTGTACCTTTTATGGTCTCTCCAAGGGACTTTACTTGTGAGGAACATTCTTTTATAGTTTGTTTAGTAGTACAACTTCTTGTGGCATCAGCAATTATTTGTCCATCATGGCTTTTCACCGTGGCTACTGCTATTGAAGATATCTATAGTAAAAATAGTAAAATTAGATAACAGTACAACCACAACATATAGCTACAATGGGAGAAGCCATGATTTGTGACTCCTCTCCTCCAGCAGAACTGAAGCTCTACCAAACATATATTCAGTTGCTTTCTCTTTTGTTTGTTGCTTGGTGCATTCCTTGTCGAACCATTTCCTGTGCAAATATTGTTATTGTATTTTCTGACTAAAAAGCATAATATAATATGTATTGCGATTAACCAAAGCCAATTTTGATCCGCTAAAAAAAGCTGGTAATAGTACTTGAGGCGCCGTGCCCAGTGCCTAACCTGTGGCTGCAAGTACTTGTTTAACTACTAAAAAAGCTGCAGCTGCAGCCCAAGAAGCTGCAGCGAGCAAGTTCCAAATGCCACCACACATGCAAAGCCGTGCTGTGCTGATGCCAAGGAGGGGACTACATTAAAATTTAAAACAGTCTGGTGGACTTGTGGTTGGCCAGCGAAAGGATCCAGATGTGGCAAGTCTAGATGATTGATGGCATCCAATGAGAAAAAAGATGAGTGTCCTGGGGATCATCTGTGCTGAAATAGAGTATACGACTGTTGGCGAGCCAGGACCACAAACGGTTTCCTACTAGGACCACAAACTGCCTCAAGAGAACCACCAACTGCCTCCTACTACTTGCACCAATTTTTTTTTTTTTTCAGTGGGTTTGTTTACTTCATGTTTCAACCTTTTCTGATTATATTTTTTTCATGTATGCACTATTCTACGTGACCCGTAAGTGAGGTATTTCAAGAGGACTCATGTAAGCATAGGAGTGCTTCATGTTTGTGCTCATGGTACAAGTGAAAAAAAAGGTGTACCTATATGTTTTTTTTACAATAATGGCTCATAAATATTTACCAAGTGGTGAAAATTGTACAATGTGTGACTAGATGTAGGTAACAGAGGCACATCAAGGATAATATTACCTTGTTCTAACTTACAAACAAGAGGGGTCATTCGACATAATTATTATACATCAACACTAAGAAAAAGGCAATACAGCAATAAATAATCTTTTTTGTCGCGTAGGTTAGCCATAATCTTATTGATTCATCATCAACTAATTTTTAATGAATTGCATTGTTTCTCTAGATAAATAATGCCATTATTTATTCTTATCCAAATATATATATATAAATAATATGTAGTAGACTGGTAGCTGTCTACTCCATAGACCTACGTTGTTTTTATAATATACATAGCTTTTTTAAGAGGAAGAAAAGCTTATCTAGAGAGGGTAAGGAAAGAAATAAGCCAATAATGCATTCTTGGCCAGGCCCTACTTTTTTTATGAGACATATCTTCAAGACAGTGACATCCACTGTCTAAGTCTAGAAGATGATGAGGGCCTAACCGACGCCACACCTATGTTTTGGTCAACCTTGATAACAGATTCACAGTTGTTGCTTCTTTTTTAACAATGGGTAGAGCCATGCTTTTTGACATATTTTATCATCTACTACCACTTGGCTCCGACAAATATTTGAAATCTGGATTTTGGTTTTCCGATGTTGATTTGAATTTTTTTGTTCAGTGTGGATATGACGTGGATTGTTACTAAGCAACTTGCCCCTTTTATGTAATTGAAAAAGAAAAGGAACTCTGAACTTGAGAAGTAAATTTTGCAAAAGAAAAAGAACTTGAGATCTTCATTGTCTGCTTTTCACCTTTTCAGCAAAGAACACACATGGATGCATTTTGTTTGTTTGGTACAGTATGAGGCTGCACTCAGGGCGGCAAAATCTGATGCAGTACGTCCTCACATTCCTCTCAAGAGGTCAAATCACAGTGAGCCTTCGCATCCCTGAAAGCAAACTCTCTCCATGAGACTGTTGAGCAAATAGACAGCATCAAAGATGTATCAGGATTTAGAAAGTCCTGCAGCAGATGAACATAATAGGCATGAGAGTGAACAGGAGAGCTTATCTGACGCTACTCCACCGTCCATGACGGTGCAAAATAAAATCCAGTGCCCAATGCCAAAAACCTGATGAGTGCCCAATCCCCATCACCTGCTCTGCTCCAGTGATCTATCTAATCTAATCCTTGCTTCAGTGGAACTGGCCATTATTGACTGGATCAAAATCTCAGAACCAACGTACTATATAAATGCAGACTTATCTTGGCAACCAATCAGCCATGTCATTCAGCAACTATCATCTCAAATCAACCTCACCTTTCTTTCTGCCTTTGGATTGATGCAACTGAAAATCCCATCTCTTTCTCTGGTTTAACTCATGTCTAATCTGAATATTGGCTTGTTGCAACCGATAAATATAAGACAACTGGCATGTAGTAATATGGTTTCTCCTAGGCCAAAAAAAGAAGAAGGGACAATAAGGTTCCTGAATTCTTGGAGAAAATCAGTTAAGTTTCTTGTCAAATTGCTGTGGATGCGTTCTGTCATTCTGTGTATTAGCAAAACATAATGATTTTTGGAACTTGGAAGATTCCCTCTTTCTTTGAGAGGATAGAACTTGAAATATGGCTACCTTTTTAAGTTCCCATCAATACTGGGAAAAGCAGGGTCAGGAGCCAAGACAAACAAAAGCACAAACCTCTCAGGCCTTGTTTAGTTCCGGCCCAAATTGGGAGTTTGTATAGTGCCGTGTCAAATCAGCGCACTGTAGCATTTCGTTTGTATTTGGTAAAAATTGTCCAAATTTTGACTAATTAGGCTCAAAATGTTCGTCTCGCAAAGTACAATCAAACTGTGCAATTAGTTTTTGATTTCATCTACATTTAGTACTCCATGCATGTGTCGACATTTTGATGTGACGGGGAATAGAAATTCTGCATAGTGAATTTGGTGGCAAATTTGGGGATCTAAACAAGGCCTCACTTTGAAATCTCCACCATAATCCTCATCATTCAACCATTGACAAGAGCAATTTTATAATTCTCATCTTAAAGTTCCAAGAAAGCCTAGGGACGTGTGCATTACGTAAACTACTGACAGATGGATGGGATGGGAGTACTACTATTAATAAACCACTAACCATGATGTCAGAATGGCAATGAGATCAGCACTCCTATTTATAGTAAGCAAAGCATTATTATAATGTTAGATTATGTTAAGCATCACTATAACGTTACCCTGAAAGAGGCTAATCATCTGCATCTGGAATAGTTATGGCCTGCCTGATGGAGACTCATCTGTCATCTGGAGACAGCCTTCGCTTTTGGTCTAAAAAAATCATTGCTCTGCAAATGCCATGAGCCCATGATACTGCAGTTTGATCTGCTCAAGAATTTCTACAGAGATTTACTCCAGCCAAAAAAAAAATTGTAAAATGTTTTACTTTTTCTCAGAACCATTTTGCATACGCAAGCTAAAACTGAACATTCGTTTGAATGTTTATTAGTGGACAACATTTGAAAGAACAATAGAACAGAAAAAATGGGGAACAAAAGGGAACAGAATATTGGAAGTGGAAGTGGAACCATCAGATGGTTGATTTTGTACTTGAGCACAATGGAGGCACATTGTCTCAGGTAGTGTTTATTTATATCTTCTTCAAGAGTATATGTATATATATGTCACCATGAAAGGCTTATCATGCTAGCTATGTCCAACAAATGATACAATCATTAGTCTGTCTAAGTATATGTTTTAATACCTCCATTAGTTTAGTTAAGTACTCCGACATGCATTTTTTGCCCAAAGTAGTAAGGTGATAAACACTAGGATCAAGGAAACAAGAGGGCATTGCAGCAGATATGGAAAGAGCAAGAATCTACTCCAGAGAATAGATAAATCAACAAGTGGTGACTGAAAGAATGGCAAACACAAAAGATTGTCCGCATATGATAGGTGTTTTTGTCCTTTACTGAACCATTTGTTTACAACTCTGTAGGATTATGTATGAGATGAGATTCCCAAACGTAGGTGGAGAGATTTGGACCACCCCAATTTTATAGTTTGATTCTCATGCAGCAGGTACCGTTTGCAGCATTAAACTATGATAGGGCCTTATCTTTGCTGATGACTCCCTTCAATTTTCTAGTGGAAAAGGAGAGGCAGCTTTCTTAAGCATGGGCCTCGGCTACTAGTCGGGTTGGGTCACACTAGTTCAGTGATGTGCTCTGCATTACTCAGAAGTCATCAACTCTGTTCTTTTTCTCTCCTCTAGGTTGAAACCTTAACAGCCTACCAGCACCCTAGTTCAGATTTAGTTAGAATGGACTTATCAACATAAGATATGATTGAGTAAAAACCATTCTCTCCTTTCCAAATTGTAAGTCGTTGTGTCTTTTCTAAAAAAAAAAACTTATTTTACTATGTATCTCGATATAATCTATATCTAGATGTGCAGTATACTATTTTCTATAATTCAGTCAAATTCTAAAAGGTTTGACTTAAGATAACTCTATGAATTGATTTACTCAAAGAAGGAGGGAGCATGTTATTCAGAATGGTATTGCTTTAGCTCCACTTCCGCTTCAGCATGATTGTGCAATAAAAGAAAGTGGTTTGCTGAGACAGAACACGCAATATTGTTAAACTTACGGCAACACATAGTAGAATTTAATGTATCAATAATAGCAACGTGAGTGTAGATGCAAATGGAAAACACCATGATTGTGGAATCTGGAGGGACAAAATGAAGCTGTCAAAGAGCAAGATTGCTTATTCAGGCTTCATAACAACACAAAATATAATGATGGTGATCATGAATGGGAGGTAGCACTCCCTAGAAGAAAAACGAAAAGAAGCAGAAAGGACTAGCTGAAAGCATGGCTCTTTCGGTCTTTCCAGAGGAAAGCTACGTCTCAGTATTCAAACATTAATGATGATTTGAGGTCGAGGTTATCTTCGGCATCTAGAAAGAGAGGGCGACGATGACACCGCTGTTTTAAGGCTAATGGTGGTTTTGCTTGAAGGTTAATTTGTTGAGGTAGAAGAAATCAATCATGCATATATATAACATCCTGATTCCTGAAAGTTTCAGTTAAGAGCAAGGCAACTGCCGTCGTCCAATTCAAGCATGGCGTCACAAAGAGCAGACAGGGCAGTCACAAAGAGCAGACAGGGCAGTGGTGAGCTAAGATATACGAGTACGTAGTTCCTACACTACACCACAACACTTTTACAGCGTCATTTGTGTGACGCTAATTTTTTTTTTACAGTTAGACGATCTGACGCTAAAGAAATTTAACCGATCATCTGACGCTAAATTTCCTTGTACGATGTATCACCTGACGCTATAAGTACCTAGATTTAGCGTTTAACTGTCTGACGCTAAAATATTCTACAGCATCACACGATCTGACGCCAAATCTAAGTGGGCCCATATTCCTCCAGCGTTCCACTCACATTGAGATCGCGCGCCCAGGTTATATTGGACTCCCGCGCAAATATTGGTACAGCCCGCTAAAACTTTTAGGCTGGCCCATATACATGGAAACCCTAGCACTCTCTTCTCTTCCCCAAATCTCAGCACCGAGCCGCCACCTTCCTTCCTCCCGGCCGTACTCCAATTTCACCAAAATCCCGCTCCCGACCCTCCCCAAATCCCGCCGGCCCGCCGCTCCCCCTGCTCACCCCGCTCCACGCCGCACACCGCCACTCGCCCTGCTCACCCCGCTCCACGCGACGGCGCAAGAACGCCGCATCCGCTCCCTGAGCGCGCGCGTCGCGAGGAGCACGCGGCGGCGCAGGCACGCCGCCCCCGCTCCCTGACCACGCGACGGTGGACAACGCCCTCCGCTGGTCCCGCCCCGCTGACCCGCTCCCTGAGCGCGCGCGTCGCGAGGAGCACGCGGCGGCGCAGGCACGCCGCCCCCGCTCCCTGACCACGCGACGGTGGACGCCCTCCGCTGGTCCCGCCCCGCCGACCCGCTTCGCCTGGAGCTCTTGGACGGAGGACGCCCCGCGGGCCCCTAGGTCCTTGACAGTGCCGCTCAGAGCTCCTACGTCCCTGCTCCCTGACCGTGCCGCCTGGAGCGCTTCCGGATTTGTGCTGGTTGCATATCCATCGGTATGTCCAAATGCCATATGCTAGAGTTTGTTTCTGATAAATCCGGTTAGCCATTTGGTGACTCATGGAGTTGACAGCACTGATGTGTGTTGATGCAAGTTTAGTTAGCCTTGGATGATGCTTCTATATTTTGTAGCAGTCTGTTTCTTGTTTCCTGAAACCGTCACTGTCTTCTGGCAGTCTAGCGCACTACTCTACTTGTTTTCCTAATGAATCAAGTTAACCATAAGATGACTCGTGTAATGTGAGTGATAGCACTACTCTACTTGTCCTAATGAATCAATGTAACATCTCTGATGTTACGGTAAACTAAAA
Organism: Themeda triandra; assembly: GCA_018135685.1. Classification (NCBI taxonomy): domain Eukaryota; kingdom Viridiplantae; phylum Streptophyta; class Magnoliopsida; order Poales; family Poaceae; genus Themeda; species Themeda triandra. The sequence continues at coordinate 171,793 of JAENPR010001086.1, forward strand.
CCTGACATGGCATCATAATCATTGCAAATCATCCATGTTAGGTTAACCACGATATGCATTCACTAAAACAAGATTTATATTCTAGGTTGATTGTGCCTTTGAGATAATGTTTGTTCTTGCCTTTGATAGCCTAGAGGTGTGTCGGCTCGATCAAACGCGATTTCATTTCGAAAACCTGTTTCCGACAAACTCCGTTTTACCCCCTTTTCTCTAGCTCAAAATCTATAAAGAATTTGGGGTTGGTCCAAAAAGCAATATTGTAGGGCTTGATGAGACCTACAATGTTGGTGAACAAAGTTTTTCAAGTTTTCAAAAAGAATTTCAAATAAATTTGAAAATACGGTTTTCCGACAGTTGTCCCCTTTTCAATTTCAAACCATAATTCAAAAACTATGCATATTTTGGAAAAACATCTTTTGGAGAAAATGTGCAGTTTGAAAAGTTGAGTTTTCCATAGTTTTGGAGTTTTTCAAGTTCTTTAGAAAAATCCAAAGTAATTTCAAATATTTCATTCTAGGGTTTTGTCCCCTTTTCAAAATTTGATTCAAATTCAATTTTCCTTTCAAAATTTGAAAATGTGCCAGTTGGGAAAGTTGTAGAGAATGAAAAATTAGCTAGGGTTGCTTTTTTGAGATTTTCAAGTTCAGTTCAAAATTTTGGAGTAATTTGCAATTTTCCCGGCTGTCCTTTGTGGATGACGTCATCATCACTTTATCCCCTCTGTTCTTCGTCGCCGCGCCATGCCCGTTGGCCGCCATTGCTACCCACGCACGCCGCGCTCGAAGCTTCTCGCCCCCGTGTCGCCGTCTCCGACTCCGTCCCCGCGCCTAAACCCCCGGCCCGGACCCCTTCTCCCTCCCTCCTCCTTATCCATTTCTCCCGGCCGCCATCGCCCTCGCCGCCGCCATTGCCGCGCTCAAGCTTCGCCTCCGCGCGCCGTCGTCTTCGTCTCGTTCTAGCCCAAGCAGCCCTCACCACCGTGTCCGCCGTGAGCTCGCGCGGCCGGCCCCCGCACCACCAAACTCCTCGTCCCCGCTACGTCGCCCGCACGCCCACTTTCTTCTCCGCGACCGGTGAGTCGAGCCGCCGGGAATCGCCGCCGCCGTTCGTCGTCGTCGTTGTCCATTTTCTCAATTCCTTCCGCATCCGAGCTCGTCTTGATGAGCCGCACCTGATGCTCCTCTCCTTTCTCGAATTGATGCACGGGACGCCGGAACGCCGCCCTTGCCGCCGGAGTCCGCCGCCGACGCCATTCCCGCCACCGTCAAGCCCCCCACCTCCCGCCCACCCCCGAGCCTCCATATTCAAGCGCGCGCCGTGCTCGCGGTGAGCTCTGCCCGCGCCCGTGCCTTCCAATTGGTCTCTAGGGCCTTGTAGCTCCGGCCGTCGTGTCTCGCCGCCGGCTTGCCGTGTCGCCGCCGCCGCGTTCGAGGCCGAGGCCGTTAGGGGCTTTCGCGGCTGCGCGTCGTTTGGCTAGCGCATCGCGTCCGCGTAGTCGCGTTTGAGCTAAGCGCGCGCTAACGTCGCCGGAGGTGCTCCGGTGAGCCCGGCCGACGCGTCGCCGCTCCGCCGTGCCGCCATGGCCGCCGGCGAGGGTGTTAACCTCGCTCCGCCGTCCCATTAGCTAGACCAAGAGATGCGCCTCGCCCGTAGGTCGCGTAGGGCTAGGCCTCGCCGCTGGAACCTCGCCGGCGAGAAATCGCCGGCGAGCTCGCCGCCGCCGTCGGCCCGCGGGAGCGCCTTGTTGGGCCGGCCTGCCCACCTTTGTTGGGCCAGGCCGCCAACGATCTTGGGCCGAGCAGGCCGGATTCGGCCCAGATTAGTCCTTTTCTTTTTCCAATCCTTTTTCATTTCTATTTAGTCGGAAAATGTTTTATTTTTTTAAAATTCATAGTAAATTGTGTATTGTTCCAAAAATTCTGAAAATTTTTGTGTGTGTTCCTTGTGATGTCCTCTATCTAGGAAAATTTCAAAATACCAAATTTGAGTAGTTTTGATATGTTTAAAAATTAGCTATTTTATTTGAAAAGTGAGTCTTCTTTGATTTTTAGTAATTTATTTATTTATCCAAAAATCATGAAAATTTATTGGTGCACTTGTTTTTGGTATAAGCTACCTAAAACTAATTTTTGAAATCAATTTGACAACATTTGTTTTAGGATTTAATTTCCTTAGTTAATTAATTAATTGTTTGACTTTGGATTTGAGTGAAGACCCTAGGTCATCAACCCTAATGACCTTCGGCACTTTAATTAATTGTTTGCGCTTGTATTTAATCTTTATTATGCATCTGTCGAGCATCATATTTATATTCAATCATGTTGAAGCATTTTAATTATCTCGTGTAGTCCCCGTGATCGAGGAGAGACCTATCGATTCCGTTTCCGAGGAATAGTTGTCGAGACAACCCTAGTCCCCGAAGAAGTCAATCCATCTCGGTGATTGGTCATCTTCCGGATCGTCGTTGAAGAACGTCTACACCGACTTTCGAGGCAAGCCCCGGATCCATCAACCAATTCCTTGAATTTGCAAAAGTTTATCACTTGATTATGTACGCATTTGCATTAAGTAATAGGAGTTGAGTGATCACCTACTTGACGCATTAACTACCTTGATTATTCCAACGTCATCCTTGAAACCGTTTTGATTGAAAATACGTAACAATGCTTAGCCTTGCTAATTTAGTTCGGATTTCGAAAATATTTTCAAAAGGAAGTGCTTATCCTGTCGGTACGGTTAATGTTATTCAGCAATGCTACTTTTGATCAGACGGTTGGATTGCATCGAAAGACGTTTCGGTGTAACGCTCTGTCTGGATCTGTTACATCTTTTAATGAAGTTGAGACCGGTCGGGTAACTTGCATCTGGGTTAGGGATGTAGTGTTTCCGACTGTGTCGGTTAAGGACCGTATCGTTGTAGGGCCGCCTGTGGTTCGAGCCTTGCAACTAATCACATACTATGGTAAGCCTAAGACCTGACTATTCCATCATCGAACGGATAAGCAAGACCGGGAGTGGAGAGATGGCGGGAATACGAGTTACCCTCGTGGGCTTGGTCCTGGATTTGAGGCGTACGAGTATTCTCGGGTGGCGCAGACCCGGGTTGGTTTTGGAAGATCGAGTGAAGGTTGATATATGCAAGATGTGGTTCTACATATATCGTGTGATTAGGGATCCCAGTGGGTATAATCGATTCGAATCGTCGTTGCTCCTCGGTTATGGAGACTCGATCACACGACTGCATCGTAGTAACTTATGGAACTTGAAGGAATTTTGTTGGAAGACTAAGAATGTGATCTCCGTGAATTATCTTGATCTTTGTAATCAAGCTAGACTAGGCTCACCTTAGAATCTAATGACTAATCTGGAAAGTAAAACTTGAGGTTGAAACTAGTTTAGTGCTTTTACGCAAAATACTTTGATTCTTTGCTAAGCCTTACCTTGTCCTATCGGCCTTCATTCGAGTCTTCTCCTCTTTTCGTCGGGTAAGTCTTGCGGAGTACTTTTGTACTCGGGGTTTGTTCTACCCTTGTTGCGGGTGTGTCCGTCAAGTGAGGACATCGAGTAGTTTGTTTGGCTCTGGGCGAGCACTACGTTTTGGTGAATCATAAAGTTAAGTAATGATATTCCACTACTATGGTTGTAACCAACATAACTTTTTATTTGTAAAGTTTTATTTATAAATGATTTGTAAACTTATGTTATTGTAATCCTTCCGCACTTTTACTCGATATATTTTATTTGTACAAAACGTTGTAATATTGCAATGTCTCTTATAATGATCGATCCAGTTCGAAAGATTCGTGGATGATTCGGGTTTCCCGAGGACACCCGACAGAGCTTGTTAAGTCGTGTGGAACACATGCATAGTAATCCGAGGTCTTTTAAGACAAGGATTAGTGTATGTGGGCCACATTACTTAGGAGGTTCTGCCACAATCAAGTTACCAAGGCTTATATTATTAACAGATTGTTGTTTCCCAGTATATAAGTAGGCTTAATTGAGTTATTCTTTCTTATTGATTTCAGGCCCCCAGGTGAAAGTGTTATGGAGTTGGCCCTTTAAACCCAACGAGTTTTAGATTTGCTGCATCAACGTCGTCTTCTTCTCATTGCTGCAAGCCAACAGATTCAAGTACTGCAGGTACATGCTCAGTGCCCACAAAGACTCATGGATAAATCATGGATCCATAGTGATGCTAGGCACACAAAGAAATACTTACAAGGGGTTAACAGTTTCCTAGATTTTGCATTTAGAAATTCAGCAAGTAGGGGACAAGATCCTATGCCCTTGTAGAAAGTGTGTTAACTCATTTTGGAGAGACTCAAGTGATATACGTGAGCACTTGATATGTGATGGGTTTCTACAAGGTTACATAACTTGGAACTTACATGGGGAAGCCAGTTCCTCTTATGTGAATACTGACAATGGTGCTGGTGCTGATCTCGTGGAAGAGCCTACTGAAGAGGATGACATATCTGCGTTGCTTAGAGACCTAGCCTGTGGTTTAGATGATAGAGGGGATTTAGAAGACAACAGTTCCGCTGAGCTTCCTAAAGAACTAGTTGACCTCCAAAAGTTGGTAGAAGCCAATAGTCAAGAATTATTTCCTAATTGTAAGAAGTACACTAAACTGCGTTTTTTTCGATTAGGCTTCTTCACATCAAGCTTCTTGGAGGATGGACTGATAGAAGTTTTGACCTTACACTAGATCTTTTTAATGATGTCTTACCTGAGGGTTCAACACTACCTAGAAACTTCTATGAAACTAAGAAATTGATTAAGTCCTGTTCAACCATCTGACGCTATAAATGAATGGATCATTGGATGATCTGACGCTATATGTGTTGTCATGGACTATCTGCCGCTAAAGAGTACCAATGGACCATCTGACGCTAAAAAAATGCACTGTAACAGACTATCTGACGCTAAAACTCTGGTCTGACGCTATATGTTTTTTGCGTCAGGACTTACTGCGACTGCAGAGGACTGACGCTATAAGTGTTTAGCGTCAGACAGCATGACGCCGTAACCGCTTTCAGCGTCAGTTCATCTGGCGCTAATTCTGGTGTTGTGGTGTAGTGCTAGCAGTGTAGGCTGACATGTGATTCCTAGCAGACAAGGTCGTACTGGAGGACTGCGTTTGTGGTGAGAGAGACGAGATCACGGAGGATCAGTATAAACAGCACATTATACTGTCATTTCTGACGGGAGAAGATCATGGTGCCAGTGCCTGCCAATGCAAGCTTCTCCCAGGTCGTCAATGGCGGGGCATCGACAAGAAGAGGTAGTTTACCCCGATCATCGTGGCTCCATAAAACAATATCAGTCGCCTCAGTAAGAACATGTTCAAATGTTCTGGATAAGATAACATCAAAAAGGTCCTCTCAATCAGCAAAAAAACACTCCTTGGAGAAAATAAAGCCAACTATGCTCAAGTACGATACTGTTATAAACCTCATCATGTCATAATAAACGTAGTGCTGCATTCATAGTTTAGAAAATTGATGGCCCATCTGAGCCCATTACTCGGGCACCGCGTTCATGCTTCCTGGTCCTGGTAGGCTAGGCCCAAAATAGACGGCCCATCTGAGCCCATTACTCGGGTAGGTGCTTCTCCTCCAATCGTCCAATCCTCCGCGTCGCATCGCTGCTCCACTACTCCATGTCGCCGCCGCCGCCGCCGCCTGACCTTGCCGACGACGCCATCTCCGAGATTCTGCTCCGCCTCCCGCCGGACGAGCCCCATTGGCTCTTCCGCGCCGCCCTCGTCTGCAAGGCATGGCTCCGCACCCTCTCCGACCCCGCCTTCCTCCGCCGGTACCGCGACTTCCACGGAGCCCCTCCTCTCCTCGGCCTCTTCGACGGGGAGGAAGAAGTCGAAGCAGGCCAGCGTCGCTACTTCGTCCCCACGACAGCAGTGCCCACCTTCCTCATTCCGGTGTCCGGCGACACCCCCTTTGCGTCGCCCCTCGACTGCCGCCATGGCCGTGTCCTCGTCAGCTCGTATGGCTTCCTGAGTAAATATTACCTTGTCGGTGACCCCGTCACGGGCAACTGGCTTCGTGTGCCCTACCCGGAGATCCCGGAGTTCCCAATGTTGCGTTCGGCCGCGGTGTTCTGCGCTGCCGCTGGCTGTGATCACCTCGACTGCCGCGGCGGCCACTTCCGTTTGGTCAGCGTGTTAACTGACCGCTTGGATCCCGATCCCACTGCTACCATCTGCGCGGCCATGTACTCATCGGAGATAGGCGCGTGGAGGGCGCCAGTCAGGCTCGAGGATGTTCCGAATGTGGAATTCCACCGTGGTCCACTCATTGGAGACGAAATCTACATCGCACTCCCGGAGGCTGATACAATTGTCAAGTATGACTGGGCCAACAATTTACTGTCTGTGGTTAAGCCCCAGCCGCCAGCAATGCACGGCGGCTTTGCGCTCATGGCGATGGAGGATCATTCTCTGGGCCTCGCTGTCATTGAGGATTCAAGACTTCATTTGTGGTCGAGAAGAGTGAGTTTAGAGGGAATTGCTGAATGGGTACAATGCAGGGTCATTGATCTGGAGGAAAAGATGCCTATGGCGAACCCCGGTGTCTCTGCATCTGTGGTTGGCTTTGCAGAGGGTGTGGGCGTCATCTTTGTCAGAACAGGTGTTGGATTGTTCATGATGGAGCTCAGGTCAGGGCGAGTGAGAAAGGTTGACAAGCCGTGGGAGTTCCCAAGCGTCCTACCCTTCATGAGCTTCTACACTCCTGGTATTGTCTACTAACCCTTGCTCATCCTTTGGCCTTGCTTAGCTGGTTCTGGCTTGTGAGTGAACATAATTGCAATTTAAAACCTATTGTTTACCATGTCGTTGTCTTGGTGCATTGTTAAATACTCGTACAAACCTGTCGGATCTAGTACTTGCCTTGTTTCAGTTTTTAAAATGGAAACTGACTGTTAATTTCTTGCGCACCTTGAAGCTCTTATCTGGAGCTTGCTGTAGTTAAATCTTTGGAAGTACTACTAGCACATAGCTCACTGAAGTGCAAGTGCTGAGTCGGAAGTTGCTTATGCATGTCAATTTTTTTTCAGATCGTTTGTTAGGAAGACCGGCTGATCTCTGATGTGCGACATGGAAGTAGGACATTGCAGAACGGATGATCTTGCTCCATCATCTTGAGTCTGTTGCCGTTAACTACCAAAACTGCTACTGTCAAATTTCCTTTTTCTTTTTATGTTGAGCAGTTTAAGTTGTTTGAATGTTGCAAAAGACATCATCTGCTGTGGTTGTAGATGATCCATCATCCTGAGTCTGCTGCCATTGAGCAGTTTTGGTGTAATTAATGTTCAGCCATATTTGATTTACTGTTTGCTTAATGCATAGTTCAGCTACATGGAACGCCATAGTACTTTCTTGAAAAATCAATTTCGGATTCAGTGCTAGTTTGATGTCTTAAAGATGGCTGCCAAGTAGCAATGTCTGAACTTTTTATACTTACCACAGGAAACACAAAGATTCTAGTCATAATTTAGTTTCAGACAGAAACTTTTGCTGTTTATGAATAGATAGAGGAATATCTGTTAGTAGGCATGGAATTCAGATGTTTTACTAGTACAAATTTGCAAAAATTACATCTAAGTTGCATGAGCTGCATGAAGATGTAGGCTGCATTCATCCTTTTATCTGTGGTTGAGTAAGGTGAATGGTGCAGATTTTTGTATATTCATTTTGAACTCAAGCTAGGGCGAGGAAGCTAGACTAGCCTGGTGTATACTACTCGTACATCTTATTTGTTATCTTGCATCTTACATCTGTGTGCTTTCTCAATAAATTGCTTCTGGTTCTGTTAGCATTTAATCACTATTTTCGCATATGTATAAATTGCCAGAATACTTAATTGTGCATAAATGGTTACAGTGCCTAAGTGTTCACAGTATGCCTAAACATTTAAACTTTAGGATTCAGCATAATATATGGTTCAGTTGGTTCTGAATTCTATCCGCGGTATCTTTTCTGATTACTGATATTTTTTATTGTTACCAAAGACTCAATGAGCTGCCTGTTGACAGTAAGACCTACAAAGCAGAGAATTCCAAAAGAGATGAATCCTTCATCTTAAGCCTGTTGCTGTTAGTTTCTTTGTGACCTACTAATGGATTTTATTTAAGCTGTTTAAGATTGAAGGTTCAGGTTACTGTGATCCATTGTGCCTGTCTTGTTGAATTATTCTGACCAATATCATTGGAAACTCTTATCTCAGTTTAATATCATCAAAATCGTAGCACATGTTTCTTGTATAGTTATTTAACTTAGCGCTCACTCCTGCCTGGAACCCACATTGGTCCTGCTGTCTGTAGTGTACCTCTTGGCAAGAGCCTATCATCAGCTGAATGCACTAGTTTATGAAGCATGGGGGTTCTAAGCTAAAAGAGGTAAAGTAGTTGACGCAGAATTTTTCTACTGTACTTTTTTCCTTATCTTATCCATCCGGGTAAATATTTGGTGAGGACTGAGGAAGTGTCAGCAACTGGAAGCTGAAAATGGAAGCTGAAAACTGAATACAGTATGGCATTGTGAGAAAACTTGATTTTGTTGAGGGTAACCAGGGTTACATACTGGGCACCACCAACTCCAACATTATGAAACCTGGAAGAGTTTCCATGGGTGGTGCTCACTTTGGATTCATGTCTTCTTTTGTTTGGTTCCAGTGGACGAAATTGCCACGTTGCAAACTGTGAGAATCATTCAGTCCTGCATACGTTCCGTGTCGAACTCTGCAAACTGTGAGAATCATTCAGTCCTGCATAGGGTCATTCTCTAGTAGACAAAGCTATTGGGCCGAGCATGTTGTGGGCTGGGACGAAAAGATAGAGTCTGGGATTTATGGTGCAATCTTTTTCCTTAAATTTTAATAATATAATCAAGTTTCGAGCCAGAGGTACATATAAATAACCTTTTCGAAAAACTCAAGTGGTTTAATTTGGTTCACAGAAGCCACATCGCAAGGATCATCATACGTCTGTAAGTTGCAACTTGCAAGCACAGGGAGTCCAGGCAGCAGCATCACTGCTTTGGGAGAGAAGAGAGGCTTTTGCAGACCGCGGTTCCAACACACCAGAGCTCAGTGAGGACAGGGTGGTTAATTGCTGCAACTCTGAACTTCCAGCTGCTTGCTTTTATTTCTACATCTAGCATGCAACATCAGCCAGTGCTTTGCAGTTTGATCATTCGGAACACAACAGTGCTTTGCAGGATCGGAAGCGGGACGTTCATCAGCAGGTTTTGGTGCCTGTGGGGGGTGAGGATCATCACAAGACTGAGCAAGGACGAGTACCTTACATCTGGGCTTAGAGGAACTGTACCTTTAATGTGCCATCCTGCAAACCAGCTTACAAGGACAGGCAAAACCCACAAGTCCTGGAAGCAGGACAAGACGAGGTTAACAGTAGCAGCAACCACAACACAACGACCCTTTCATCCCAGCAAGGCACAGGGCACAGCAAGAATCTCAGAACCATCTGTAGCTAACACGTGTTCCTACACTAAATGCTTCAAGTTCGCTACATCCAGTGGACTTAACATTTGACAGGCACTCCAGAAAAGATGGATGCAAGGTCAGTTGGGAAGCCAGCAAAAGATTTTCTAATAATCCCTCTTTACATCATCATCCTTGATTTAATTCGAAGTGAGCATGCTATCTTGCCATCCTCCCGGAATGTATCTGCCTCGCAGCTGCCTGAGAGCTTCCATCTGATCAGCCAATGCTTTTCCACCAAGGAATACTTGATCCCATATCTTCCTCAGTTCTGAGCATCAATTAGAAACGTTCATCAAAGGCTGTTTGTGGAACTATACAAAAATAGATAACCTCTATGTTTAAACTGAAATCATCCTAGAAGGTCAGCGCAACTTATTCACCAACTCATTTTATATTTTAATCAGTATTCAAGTAGCACCATTCTCAAAGATAGACAAACATGATGGGGAAATAAAAAAGAATCCAGTGGCACAAGTTCAACTCACCAGATTTGTGCATGGATGAAAGGCACATGATTATCAAGTCAAAGCGTGGAACTCGAGCTAAATTCTCCAAAATACTGACAGCTAATGCCGCATCATCCCTGAGTATTGTAAACAATAGTTATGTATAGCAACCATGGGCCCAGACTGGCATAAGGCAAAAGGACATATAACAGGTGACACTAAGTGAGCCTACCGGAAAATTGAGGCTGAACACTTCACTATGTCAATAAGAAAAGGTGCAGAAAGTGCGTTCTTGAAAATCTCTGGTAAGCTTGCGGGTGGAATTGACTGCTTGAAAACAAACAGGCAGGAAATTACACATAAAGAATGGTGCCAGTGAAAGAGGCAGGTAGGTGGAAACAAACCTTTAATAACTGTATTTGCTGGGCAGTGTCATCAGAAAGAGCTCTCCAAGAAACCTCAAAGTCATAAGCTGTTTTTGGTGTCTTAACGCTTTTTACAGTGCTGGCCATATACCGTGAAGCAGCACGAGATGCAAGATCTTGGACTGAAACTTCTGGCCCAGGCTTCTGGTTAGCATCTTGACCCTGGGGCTGCTGCATCAAGTGTTGAAACATGTGACACACAGAAACAGCAATACTTCCAACAAACTGTAAAAATAGACACATCTGTGCCATTGCAATTGCAGTAATCTCTTGAAATGCTAAACAAACAAACATGACACTTGATACAGAACTCTTAAGAGTATAGTTAGTTAAACAATAAACATGATCCTGAATCCTTAAGAGAATTCAGTTGTGTATTCCAGCTTGAAGTGGGTTGCGGCAGGTTCTCCAATCAACCAAACCATCATGCTCCACTCCAATGTGAATAGCACATAGCTCAATGGTAACTATCTTTTCCCATTAAAATGAAGGCATCTATTAAAAGCTTGTTAGATTAAGTTTTAAACAAGTACGCAATTTCAAACCTGTTTTGGTTCCAGATTGGTGCGTGAATGTGAGAACTCTAATAAATGCATGGCGAGTTATTCCCTTATCCAAAGGAGACAGTTTTCCAAGCAAAATAAATAAATACACATTGTATCTCAGAAATATTGTAAGATAAACTGCCCAAATAAAATGCTCAGTACATCCTATTGGACAGATAGGTGAACTCTTACTTGCCATGGTATGACGACTACCAACACAGATACCACAGATCATGGATATTATAATGGTCAGAAAGGATACAGACCTGCATGGTATTGCCATTGACGGTTACTCCAGATCCTCCGTTAGACCTGCTGCCTCCAGTCTCTCTGATCTTCACTGCATCTCTAACAGGCGGATCAACTTCCATGATAGTGTCCTGTAGAATTATAATCGGGCATCAGGTATATGCGTTTAACAAAATAAACAAGAAACAGACTAAACAGATATTCAGAGGAATCAGGAATGCGACCAACTCCTTAAGAAACACAGCAAAGGCCTTGTTCAAAAGGGCAAAGTCATGACATGCCCATGACTTGCACTATGTTTAGGCAATGAAGTTACTAGCAAACTGTATTCAACTGATATTATTAAGCATATCAATTGTCCATTAAAAAATAACTGCTATGCCACTGGATAATAACTGCAGCTGAATCTACCTTCTGTGAGATAGCCGGTGGGCGAGAAGTGACATCAGCAGTTTTATCAATTCCAGAAACTGCGCGTTTAGCTGGCACTGGAACCTTTTTAGCCATTTTCTGCAGAATTAATAAGCCCTTCAGTGCTATGCCATCTCAAAAGCCCATGTTTTGTCATTATTACAGTTAAATGATCAAAAGTGAAATTTATAACCAAATAGTAAATTGCTAAAATCTAAGGAGATGTAAGGTGAAACATTTTGAAGTAGAGTTTCTTCACCTCCATGTGCAAAGCTTTTATCTCAGAGTACTGCTTCCTTAGCTCTGGATTGTTTGGTTCAAGACTGATGGCAAATTCAGCATCTATACACATAATTGGTGTACAATACAGGTCAATAGTAAAAAAAAACATAAAAGGGTAAAGATAGAAGGATTATAGCATGGAGTACCATCCATTGCCTCCTTAAGCTTCCCAAGTTCTTTTCGTGCAGTAATTCGGCGTGAGTATGCTTTAATATAGCGATCATCCAGATTCAGAGCTTCAGTGCAATCATCCTCTGCTTCCTTGAATCTGATGAATTCCATATCTTTATATAAGACTTCAGCAGAAAGAAGCTCTTGGAAACATAACTTCCAGATTCCACAGGACACAGCAGATAGGTAAAAATATATCATAATTCATAAATAGCACCAATAGCAAGAACCAAGAATACAGAAAATATGCCTTATTCAGCAGTCTCAAACTTGCTGGTGAGAACTAAAATATGGTTTCAGATTCAATGGAGATGGGGTGCTTCCAGTAAAAGCAGAACATACGAAGAAACAACATAAGGTGAAGTGAATGCATACAAATAGTCTCAGAGTAACTTGCCTTCTTAGTTTAAGATATGCCATAGCTCTATTTGCAAATGCAACTGCCGTTGGAGACAGCACAATACTTCTGGAGTAGCACTCAATAGCATCAGCAAACTTCTTCTGTTTGAAGTACTCGTTTCCCTGGAAACCAAACACATTCATCAAAGCTTGTTTTTGCAACAGCCTACAGAGTAGTAATGAAATGGCCCAAGTATTCCAACCTGCTCCTTCTCCGATGTAGCATCTGGCATTGGTTCATCGTTTAAGTAGCTTGATGAGTACTTCATATTGTACAGATCACGGAAACTTTTAGTGGAAGTTCCTGAAGTCCCAGTAGATCTCGCCTTATATTCCTGCAGGGGCATTTTTCAGTTTTAAGCCAGAAGTCTGAAATTAGGAATGCCAAGCTACCATGTCCAGCTCAATAAAAAAAGGAGCGAGCAAGGCTGCAATAGAAATTGAACTTTCAAAGAACCAACTACAGATATAAATTGAAGTTTTGGACATGTGTCATTTCTAGCAATCACATATATCTGGGATAAACTCAACTACTGCTGAGTTAAATGGGGTAGTCAGCAAGTGAAATTGCCGCATCAAAAATCTGTATTAACCAAAACGCAAAAGGAGACAGTCAACAAATTCGCATTTGGCACATCCACTGGATTCCACTACCACTAGCTATATAAACCTCTTGGCGAGAGCAAGATATAATCTCACTAGTCAGCTGAGGAGGGGACAGTCCACGAGTGTTCTTACCATATCGCCTCCGCCTCCTGCTCCAAAACCACAGCCCCCAAACTTTGTGGGTTTGGTCACCCAATCAGCCCCTGAAATCCATATCAAACAACCAAAAATATAAAGGAGAGCTCATATATGTATATCAGTATATGTTAAGAGAGGAATATCAGTATATCACAGAACCGCCGCACACCGAATCAAACAGGGAAAGATGAACAAGAGGAAGCTGGAAGCACTACGTGGGCGGACGGCGGTGGTGGGCGGCGCGGCCAGCGGAGCGGAGCGGACGAAGCCCACTCGGATTAGATGAGGGCGGGTGGAGCGGTGCTGCGGTGGGCGGCGGGGGAGCGGTGCGGCTCAAGGACGAAGGAGAATAGCTCCGAGTGTTGGTACCTGGACGGCGCGCCGCCGGCGATAGAGGGCTCCCGCGACCACGAGCCACGAGCAAGGGCTCCAAGGGAGGTGGAGACGGAGGAGGCGGGTTTCCGTCGCGGAGGGTTCCAGAGACTAGTGGAGTCGAGCCGTCGCCCCGCCGGCCGTCGGGGAGGAAGAAGGCTCTACCTCTGGTTGCTGAGCCATTTACCTGTGCCCTTATGAATAATGCACGTTCCGTGGTGCCCCTCAAAAGTTTATTCTCTCATCTGGCTCCAACACCAGATCGTTTTTGCCCCCTGTGCCCTTCCGTCCACTTTTCCCTCTAACTCTGTGAAACGCCGCTGACAAAAGACTTGGCTGCCCGTCCGTTCGCTGGTTGTTGGCTTGTTCCCCGTGCCCTTGAGTCCGCTTTCGTGCTCGGGATTTTGGCGCCAAAAGCGGGGCGGGTTGGCGCGGAAAAGCTGAAGGTGTTGGCGCCAAAATCCCTTATATAAGGCGCCCACACCCAAACTTGCTCTTATCTCTCTCTTCTCTCCTTCTTCTTCTCCGGTCGGCAGCCATGGCGGCGTGCTCAACCAAGGCGGGTGCTTTGCCCCAACCGCCATGTTCTTGCCAACCGTTTCGTCGCCGGGACCGGGACAAACAACAATAGGGCATTTCACAAGTGCCCCTTCTATGCGCTTTGTGTTTTCCATCTCTTCTCCTTTTGTTTTTGTTTCACTTTTTCTTTGCTAATGTTTGGTCTGGTTCATGTTGGTGGCGGGTTGGAGGTCACATCGGTACTATCAATGGGAGGATGAAATGGCCCCCCTGCTCTCTACATGCTCTACCCCGGATCCAGTTCCTCTTCCAAGCGGTGCCACCACCATAACATATCCAAGCAAAGCAAATCCTATGGCCATCTACCGGGGAAGGTGCCGAGGATCTTTGGAGCGATGCAAAACATGGTGGATAATAGGGTTGAGAACCAACTTAAGTGGATAGAGAAGCTGGTCTATGTCGTATTGTTCTTGCTTTGTATGCTATTTTCAAGAAGTAGGGTCCTATTTGTGTGGTTGTAATGCATGAGAACTAGATGTTTGAATGAATGGATCTATGAATGGTTGAATGGATGTATGCATGAATGAACAAATTGCCGAGGATAACATGAGAAGAACATCTCATTTTCACCATTAACGAGCAAACAAAGTACTCTAACCCAACATAGTTCATGTTTCATCGGCTAAAATATGTCATGAGCTCAAGCATAAGTTGAGACATGACCTAAACCATAAGTTCACACATCATCTAAAGTTTAAAACACGGAGTCATTGCATCACGGCAACAAAGAAGGACCATGGTCACGGCAACACATCATCGGGTTTCATCGCCAAAAGAAGGACATCAACGAGGATGTCATGGCATCACAACAAAGAGAGGAACACCATTAACCTCTTGGTCCATGTGTAGTTTCTTCTTGCTCCTGGTATTAGCGGCGAAATTTGGTCTTTGAAAGTCGGGTAGTCTTGGAAGAAGGGCCTCTTTGGGGTCGGTTTCTTGATATGGCTCTTTTTGTCTTATTGGGGCTGGTGTTGATCATAGCATTGTCATCTCGGCTCGGTTGTATGGTGGGCTCTGGTTCTTCGGTGAAAGGCTGCGGGAACACTTGTCTGCGGTGGGATGGTTCATTGGAACCAGTTCGGACCTAGGCACAAAGAAATGCAAATGAGAA
Source organism: Themeda triandra (assembly GCA_018135685.1). NCBI lineage: Eukaryota > Viridiplantae > Streptophyta > Magnoliopsida > Poales > Poaceae > Themeda > Themeda triandra. The sequence goes on from JAENPR010001086.1 coordinate 187,051, forward strand.
CCAATTACGGGAAACTAGTGAAAATGGAGATGAACCAGTTAGTGTGTTTGAACCATACCTTGTGTCAATGGTTGTGCTAGGCTGGAGCGAGATGACTTTGGTTTCCTCTTTGCCTTTTCTTTCTTGTAGCATTCATCAACTGCTTCATTGTGTGGGTACTTGCATGAGACATGGAGCTACCACAATGCTAGTCTCGGTGTTGGTGCTTCTTTTGCCTTCTTTTGCCTCTTCTTTGGGGGACCCCGCAAACAACTCAGGTTAGTTAGACACAATGAAGAACTTATCATGACAATGTATTTAAGAGTTCAAAGTATTTCACCTCTCAGCCATTATTGCTGCTATATCCTCTGGATTCCCATTCTTACATGTGTAATAATGGTGCCCTTTTAGACCACAAACTTTGCACTTATGGGCCCCTTTCTTCTGGCTCCCTCCTTCCATTGCTGATTTCATTCTGTTCTTATGCCTCCCTCCACCAGTGGACTTGAGTAAGGGAGGGTGCATGAAGAAACCATGAGTAGCTTTGGGCCATATGCTCTTGTCAGGAATACAAGGGATTGAACCCTCATAAGCTTGTTTGAATTTGTTCACAGAATAGTATTCATCAACAAAGTCTTCTAGTTTGGCACCATGGATTGAGGTAATGTATGCTATTGCATGCTTGCGGGGATTCGAGAACCCCGCCAAGCCCTACATGTGCAAGTTCTTTGAGCTATGTTCACAACAAACTGTACTCACTTGGTGGTGCCCTTATAACACAATTCGGCTACACCTTCGGGGAGGATGTGATCACCTCAATGTCAGGATTGTAGTTGTCTTCCCTCAATTTCTTGACAATGTGAGAAAGAATCTTCCCTTCAAACTTCATGGCAATCTTCTTTCTTTGATTCCATTTGATCAATACCCTCTGCCTAAATGTGTCCAAAAGGTCATCCAGATTCTTCCCCTTCTCAGGTTTGATCCAATTGTTAAATGACTCTGCCAGATTATTGGTGATATAATCCACTTTTGATGTTGTCCTATACTGGCTCCTAGTCCACATTTTCTTGTGAATGTCCAACAAGTACCTCATGGCCTCTGGTTTTGCAGTTGCCATTGCATTGTAGTGCTTGTTGAAATTGTACTCACTCCATGAGTATGCAGCAGCCCACAAATGGTCATCAAACACCTTTCCACTATACCTCTTCTTGAAATTCCGTACTAAATGATATACACACTCTACGTGTTCGCCCGGGATACACTTCGGCTACTCCATTGATGATTTGCTTGACCCACGATCGGTCTTTGAAACATATTCCTTCGAGCCATCCAATTGCCTCCTTGACCTCTCCATGAACCACACCCAGTTCTCGGTTGTCTCGAGTCAATCACCCCAATAGCACTGGGTACATCCAGTTGTGGCCATCAACTCCACTTGGCTATGCACAAGCGCCCCTCGTACCTCCCATTTAAAAATGTGCTATCCATGCTAGATATGGTCTACAAGCTTTTAAAAACCCATCAACACATGGCTTCAATGCAAAGAATAATCTGTTGAACCTAATCTTCTCATTTATTGTGTAGTGATCAATGACAAAGAATGAACCAGGGCATGATTCTTCAATCTGGGCCTTCAACCTAAACAAGTTGTTAAAACTCTTGTCCCAAGGCCCAAATATCTTATCCCTGGCAAGCTCAATACCTTTGTACATCCTCTGTTTGGTACTTTGTCTTCCATTTGTGCCTTTATCCTCCTCCTCAACTCTTTCACTTTCACATTTGCATCCTCCTTGAGCCAATCAAGCACAACATGGCATACCCAGTATTGTGTGACCCCCACACATACTCCATCCCTCTGCAAGCTCTGACAATTATGGCCATGTGAATTTGTTTTCATCTGTGCAGCAGCAAGATACAAGTTAGCACACACAATGCAAAATACAATCTTGAATACACCTAGCAGAAACATGAGAACATATTTGTACCTGAACTGTACCATCAGCTAAAGTGGAGGCATGAATTCTCCATGGGCATCCATCATTCTTTAATACACACTACACAGTGTGCCTCCCTGGATCACTCTTCACAATGTCATATTTGTTTTCACGCTTGACAACATGAGAACATAAAGCAATCTTATAAGCAGCCATGCTTGAATAAACAGTGCCTACTTTTGCCATAGGGGTCCTTTTTGTCATAAACTGATCGGGCATAGGTTAGGGGCTCTATCCTCAACCATTTCATCGGGGTCAACTACTTCAAGATCATCATCCTCATCAATTTCATATTCCTCATCGTAGCCGTTGTCATCATCGAGTTGTTGTCTTGGGCTGTTGGTTTGGGATGTTGTCTTTGGAAATTTCTTGTGGACCAACATCAATATACAATCTTTCATCATCAACCCCAACATGCTCATTCTCGGGGCTTGGGTTAGCAAGGGAATCATCACTGCTCCCAATCTACGGAGCTGAAGGTGCATTTTGTGTGCTAGTGCTCGGTTCTGCAAAGTTTGGACAAGGTTGTGTAGGGGTGATTGGGGACTCAACTGATTGTGCAAAACTAGCCCTACCAAAGGCCCAGCTAGGAATAACAGTGTGGCAGAACCTCCTAAGTAATGTGGCCCACATGCACTAATCTTTGTCTTAACAGACCTTAGATGACAATGCATGTGTTCCACAAGACTTAATTAGCTCTGTCGGGTAAAACCCGAAACCTCCACGATTCTCCGAGCAAGGATCAATCATTACAAGAGACATTGTAGTGTACAACAGTTTTACAATAAAATAATATACATCAGAGCATAAGAGCGGAAGTCTTACAAATATAAGTTTACAAGCCTATAAGTTTTAACCTTACAAACCATAAGTTATGTTATTACAAACCATAAAGTAGTAGATAGCATTAGGATAACTTTAAACAACACCTCAAACGTGGTACTTGCCCAAGGCCAAACACACTACTCGTCGTCACTCTCCGGAACAACCGTCATGCAACGGGGTTCGAAGCACACCGAGCATGAGACTCACCGCAACAAGGGTTTAACAAACCCCGAGTACAAAAGTACTCAACAAGGCGACCCGACAAAAAGAGTGGTGAAGACTCGGGAATGCGAGGCGAGATAGGAATCAAGGTAAGGTCCAAAGCAAGAATCAATCCTTTTGCGAGAAAAGCCACTAAGAGTGAGTCCTTAAACTCAAGTTTTACTTTCATGTTAACCTGTGGGGTTATTTATGCTAAACTAACTTAAGTAAAACCAGAAGATCAAGATAATTCATACAACTTCCTTTTATCTCTATCATAAAGTAGCCACCACTTTTATCTACGATGCAGGTGCGAGGATCAAGTCTCCTTACTCGTGGAGCATACGACAGTTCGAACCGCTTATCTACCCAAACTGGGTTTCCCAAGCACACGATATACGTGGGACTCTAACCCACAAGTATATCGGTTCGACTCAGACTTTCTAGAACTAGGCTCGGCTTCCGTGCCATCCGAGAATACTTGTACACCTCCAATCCGGGTTACGTCCCACGAGGGTAACTAGTATCCCCGCCATCTCGCCACTCCCAATGCACGGGCTCACCGTACTAGTCCTTAGAATATCTTAGGACAGAGCTTTCCCCGAAGGGTATGTGATTAGTACTATATTTCATGATCCAAGGGCCAACAACGGTACGGTCCTTAATTGACAAGTCGAAAACACTACATCAAGACTCCTTTCCCGATGCAAGTTACCCGACCGATCTTACTTTCATTATCTAGCACCAGGATTCACATGTGATACCGACTTCCATCATTTCTGAAGTAACTCAGTTGAAAACCTATTTATTAAAGCAAGACTAAGCATACTAAGCATTTTCAAAATAAACCGGTATCAAGGATGATATACAAGTAACAAGGTAGGTAATGCATCAATTAGGGTTTTTCGCAACTCCTATTACTTAATGCATCAAAGCAAAAGCACAAATGGTAAAAGCTTTGAAATACAAGGTAGGGTTTGAATGTAACCGGGGCTTGCCTTGATCGAGAGCGTAGACGAAACCGGACTCGTCGACACTAGAACCACCGAAACCCGACTCGGAACCGGTTCCTCCTTCGGTTGGGGTCAACGGGATTCTCTTCGTTCACGTAATCTACACGATATTGATATGTTTCAACATGATGGAATATATAACATGATGCTCAACGAGATGCATAAAGAAGATTAAAAACAAGCGCATACAATTAATTAAAGTGCCGAAGGTCATTAGGGTTGATGACCTAGGGTCTTCACTCAAATCCAAAGTCAAACAAATGATTAATATCTAGGGAAATTAAATCCTAAAACAAAAGTTGTCAAATTGATTTCAAAAATTTATTTTAAGTAGCTTATATCAAAAACAGTGCACCAATAAATTTTCATGATTTTTGGATAAATAAATAAATTACTAAAAATCAAGGAAGACTCATTTTTTAATTAAAAGGGGTAATTTTTGAACATATCAAAACTAATCAAAATGGGAATTTTGAATTTTTCCTAGATAGAGGACATCATAAGGAACACACACAAAAATTTTCAGAATTTTTGGGGCTACCTATGAATTACTATGAATTTCTAAAGAAAAAACACATTTTACGCAATAAAAGAAATGAAAAAGGAATTAGAAAAAGAAAAAGACCGATCAGGCCAAAACCGGCCTGGTTTGGCCCAACAACGTTGACAGCCCAGCCCAACCAAGCTGGTGGCCGGCCCAACATGGCCGACCGAGCCGGCCCGGCGGCGGCGGCGAGCTCGCCCGTGATTCTCGCCGGCGGCGAGGTCCTAGCGGCGCGGTTAGCACCTACGTGACCTACGCGATGTGGCACACCTCCTAAGCTAGAAGATGGGGTGGCGGAGCATCGGCCACACCCTCGCCGACGGCCATGTAGCGGCTCGGCGGAGCGCGGCGCGACAAGGGGAAGGCTCACCGGAGCTTCCTGGCGGCGCAAGCGCGTGCGCAAGGCGGTTCGCGACGCGGCGAGCGTGATGCGCGTGCCAATTGACGCGGCGCAAGGCCCTAATGGCCTCGGCCTTGCACGTGGCGGCGGCGGCAACGGCAAGCCGGCGGCGATACACGGCGGCCGGGTGCTACTACGCCCTAGAGGCCAAACAAAGGGCATGGATGGGTGCAGAGGCTCACCGCGGGTCGGATGCGCGCGAAGATGGGGATGAAGGACGGTCGGAGGTGGAAGCTTGGCGGCGACAGGGTGCTCGGTGGCGAACGCCGATGGCACGGGCGGCGCCCCGGGACGACCTGTCCACCAAATCAAGAACCAAAGGGAGCACCGTGAGCGCAAGAGCAAGGCGACCACGAAATTGACGACGAATTGGAGCGAAAGCCAACGACGGAAGAAGATGACGACGGCGGATCACGGCGGCTCGGCGACCGACCGCGAGGAAGAAGGTGGCTTGACGGCGATTCTAGACGGAATGGAGGGCCATCTTCTTGCTCTATAGATGCGCGAGGATGTGGCGAAGCTAGTGGTGGTTTTTCTTTGGACGGAAGCGGCGCAACGGCGATGGCGAGCGGTGGCGGAGCTCAAGCTCGGCAATGGCGCTGGCGGCGGCCGAGAAGGAGAAAGGATAAGGAGGGGGGGAAAGTGGTTGGCCGACCGGGGAGTTAAGGCGCAAGGACGGCGGCCGTGAAGGCGACACGGGGCGACGAAGCTTCTCGCACGGGCGCGCGCTGGCGGCCGGCGGCGACCGGGCGGCATGGCCGCCATGGCCACGGCGACGAGGAACAGAGAGGGGGAAAAAGGGAAGATGACGTCATTAACGGTGGCAGTAAAGTTTTGCAATTTACTCCAAAAATTTGAACTGTGCTCAAAAATTTCCAAAAAGCAATCCTATCTAAAATTTCATGCTCTACAACTTTCTCAACTGGACCATTTTCAAATTTTGAAAGGAAAATTGAATTTGAATCAATTTTTGAAAAGGGGACAAAAACCCTAGAATGAAATATTTGAAATTACTTTGGATTTTTCTAAAGAACTTGAAAAACTCCAAAACTATGGAATACTCAACTTTTCAAACTGCACATTTTCTCCAAAAAGAGTTTTTCCAAAATATGCATAGTTTTTGAATTATGATTTGAAATTCAAAGGGGACAACTGTCGGAAAACCGTATTTTCAAATTTGTTTGAAATTCCTTTTGGAAACTTAAAAAACTTTGTTCACCAACATTGTAGGTCTCATCAAGCCCTACAATCTTGCTTTTTGGACCAACCCCAAATTCTTTGTAGATTTTGAATTAGAGAAAAGGGGGTAAAACGGAGTTTGTCGGAAATCAGGGTTTTGAAACGAAATCGAATTTGATCTAGCCGACACACCTCTAGACTATCAAAAGCAATAACAAGCATCATCTCAGGAGCACAATCAACCTAGAATATAAATTTATTTTAGTGGATGCATCTGAGGGTTAACCTAAACATGAATGCTTTGCAGCTAAAGATGATGACATGTCAGGTTTTAGGTAATATAACATCAGAGATGTTACAGCCCTTCCCCCTTAAAGAAATCTCGCCCCGAGATTTAAAGCCTTGGGTTAGGTAATGGAAAAGGAAATGTGTCAAGCAACACATCTCAAACAAGGACATAAGGAAAAGGGGGTTTTTACAACTCACACTAGAATAGTTATAACTCATAGAGGGAATTATAACTTAGATAGAAGCATAGAACTCTGGGAAATGCTCTGACAGATAATCCTCAGACTCCCAAGTAGCTTCTTCTTCTAAGTGATGATTCCACTGTATCTTGTACCACCTGGTTGTTCTGCTGCGGGTAACACGATCTTTCTGATCTAGAACTCTGACAGGATACTCTGAATAGGTTAGATCAGGCTCAAGTTCAATTCCTTTAATATCAACAATTTTATCAGGTGGTTGAAGACATTTCTTGAGTTGTGACACATGGAACACATTGTGCACCGCTGACAGATGTTCTGGTAACTTTAAACGATATGCAACCAATCCACATCTTTCTATGATTTGAAATGGGCCAATATAGCGGGGTGCTAATTTACCCTTGACTCCAAATCTAGTTACTCCCTTCATAGGTGATACCTTTAAATATACATAATCTCCTTGAGAAAATGTCAAGGCGACGTCTCTTATCGTATAACTCTTTTGTCGGGGCGTGCTACCCTCAAGTTTTGTTGTATTTGCTTAACTTTCTCTTCGGTCTCTTCTACAAGATCAACCCCAAAGAATTGCCGCTCTCAGGGTTGACCAATTCAATGGAGTTCTACACCTCGACCATACGGGGCTTCAAACGGTGCCATTTTGATGCTTTCTTGATAACTGTTATTATAGGAAAATTCTACTAATGGTAAACATTCATCCCATTTCTCGGAAAAATTAAGCACACGGGACCTCAACATATCTTCAAGGATCGATTTACTCTTTCGATCGACCATCGGTCTGTGGATGATAGGCTGTACTATGAAGTAACTTACTTCCCATTGACTTAAAGCTTGTTTCCAGGCTGCGAGACAAACTGTGTACCTCTATCAGAAACAATAGTCTTTGGTACCCCATGCAGACACATAATTCGTTCAATAAATATCTGTGCATAGGTAGGAGCTCTCCATTCTATCCTTGCAGGAATGAAATGAGCTGATTTAGTGAGACGATCCACTATAACCCAAATAGAATCGAACTTTCTAGAGGTCTTGGGTAAACCCACTATGAAATCCCATCGATGTCCTCCCACTTCCATGCGGGAATGGCGGTGGTTGGAGTTCTCCGTGACCTCAAATGAACGGCTTTTACTTTACGACAAGTGTCACATCTTGCCACATATTGAGCAATTTCTATTTTCATTTTGGTCCACCAAAATCTCTGCTTCAAATCATGATACATCTTGTTGCTTCCTGGATGAATAGAGAACTTAGTGTTGTGTGCTTCATCAAGGATTTTCTGACGTAACTCAGGAACTTTCGGTACAACTAACCGATTCTTAAACCATACCACACCCTCTGCATCAATTCTAAAACAAGAATCTTCATGCTTACAAGCCTTCTCCTTAATCTTCTCTTTGATACACTTGATTCCCTTATTGCTTTTCTGAGCAGCAAAAATTTGATCTCTGATAGTTGTCTCAATATTCAGATTAGACAAACTGCCTTGTTGAACAATCTCTATGCCAAGTTTATCAAGTTCATTGCACAATGAAATATCCGGAGGCTTCAGCATCAAACGGTTACATTGATTCTTTCGTGAGGGCATCGGCGACTACATTCGCCTTACCGGGATGGTAATGCACCTCTAGATCATAGTCCTTTATTAACTCTAACCATCTTCTTTGCCTCATATTCAACTCATCTTGAGTGAAAATATATTTTAGACTCTTGTGATCTGTATAAATGTGACAAGTGTTGCCTAGCAGATAGTGACGCCGTATCTTTAATGCATGAACAACTGCTGCTAACTCAAGATCATGAGTTGGACAATGCTCTTCATGTTGCTTAAGCTGTCTTGAAGCATATGCTATAACTCGGCCTTCTTGCATCAATACACACCCAAGACCGGTGCACGAAGCATCACAATAAACGTCAAACGGTACGGATATCTCGGCGTGCTAAGATTGGTGCGAGATGTCAACAACTTTTTCGAGTGCGAAAAGCTTGCTCACATTCGGGTGACAGACAAACTTCACTTGATTCTTCAACAATTCGGTGATAGGCTTGGATACTTTTGAAAAATCTGGGATGAACCGACGATAATATCCTGCCATTCCTTAAAAACTGCGAACTTGATGAACTGTTCTTGGAGGTTCCCAATCAAGTATATCTTTTACTTTGCTAGGGTCTACAGAAACACCATCAGCTGACAAGACATGCCCAAGAAACTGGACTTCTTTTAGCCAAAACTCACATTTCTTTGAACTTAGCATACAACCGATGTTTCCTTAAACGTTCAAGAACAATGCGTAAGTGTTTCGCATGTTCCGCTTCATTCTTGGAGTAAACCAGGATGTCATCAATGAATACCACTACAAACCTGATCAAGCTCTGGCATAAACACCGAGTTCATAAGATATGAGGAATGAGCTGGTGCATTGGTAAGCCCAAAAGACATAACTAAGTATTCATATAAGCCATATCTGGTAGTGAATGTAGTCTTTGGAATATCTTCAGGGCGAATCTTGATTTGATGATACCCAGATCTGAGATCTATTTTAGAAAACACCTTCGCTCCTGCCAACTGATCAAAAAGTAGATCAATACGAGGCAAAGGATATTTGTTCTTGATAGTCACTTCATTCAACGGACGATAATCTACAATCAATCTCAGAGTTTTATCCTTCTTCTTCACAAAGATAGCTGGGCTACCCCAAGGCGAATTACTATGCCTGATAAAACCTTTATCCAGCAACTCTTGCAGTTGTTTCTTCAGCTCTGCTAATTCAGGAGGTGCCATCCTGTGTGCTCTTCTAGATATAGGAGCAGTACCAGGCTTCAAATCAATCACAAACTCAACATCTCTGTCAAGAGGTAACCCTGGTAACTCATCTGGAAACACATCTTGAAACTCTCGAACAATTGGAATATGCTCAATCTTTGTTGCTGATATGGCATTGACTACTTCAACCTTTCTCTTGAGAGTTGGGAAATGGATGAGAAGCTTAGACTTACTATTAGGTAAGTTGACTCTCACAGATCTATTGAAAATATCTATCACTGCTCCCTCCAATCTCATACCTTGGAGCTAGCTGATATCGGGGCACTCCCTTAGGTTCAGTACTCTTGCGAGGAGTCTGCTTAGTACGGGCCATCCTAAAGAAATAGAAAGACCAAAAGGATAAGAATAGATAGGTGGAATATGAAAGCTAGCATGAATAGGATTGATACTACTTAACCCAAACCACATTAAGAAGGAAGGTAATTAAAACAGGTTAATTAAGCATGATGCATGAACGAACTTACGATCTAAGCGTAAAAACATTAAACTAAGCACATACTTAAAGTAAACTTTCGTAATTAGGCAATAATACATGCTATCCACCACAAGGATTTTCAAATATGCCTATAGGGGACTAAAGGATAGAACATAGGTAGACAATAAGCAATGTTTGGACTCAAAATAGTCATATTAAGTTTTATGGATCCAAAACCTTTTGAAGTTTTGCAATAGTCACTACAATACTCTGGAATAACGATCCGGCACTGATACCAGCTGTGGCAGAACCTCCTAAGTAATGTGGCCCACATGCACTAATCTTTGTCTTAACAGACCTCAGATGACAATGCATGTGTTCCACAAGACTTAATTAGCTCTGTCGGGTAAAACCCGAAACCTCCACGATTCTCCGAGCAAGGATCAATCATTAAAAGAGACATTGTAGTGTACAACAGTTTTACAATAAAATAATATACATCAGAGCATAAGAGCGGAAGTCTTACAAACATAAGTTTACAAGCCTATAAGTTTTAACCTTACAAACCATAAGTTATGTTATTACAAACCATAAAGTAGTAGATAGCATTAGGATAACTTTAAACAACACCTCAAACGTGGTGCTTGCCCAAGGCCAAACACACTACTCATCGTCACTCTCCGGAACAACCGTCATGCAACAGGGTTCGAAGCACACCTGAGCATGAGACTCACCTGCAACAAGGGTTTAACAAACCCTGAGTACAAAAGTACTCAACAAGACTGACCCGACAAAAAGAGTGGTGAAGGCTCAGGAATGCAGGCCAGATAGGAATCAAGGTAAGGTCCAAAGCAAGAATCAATCCTTTTGCAGAAAAGCCACTAAGAGTGAGTCCTTAAACTCAAGTTTTACTTTCATGTTAACCTGTGGGGTTATTTATGCTAAACTAACTTAAGTAAAACCAGAAGATCAAGATAATTCATACAACTTCCTTTTATCTCTATCATAAAGTAGCCACCACTTTTATCTACGATGCGAGTGCGAGGATCAAGTCTCCTTACTCGTGGAGCATACGACGGTTCGAACCGCTTATCTACCCAAACACTGGGTTTCCCAAGCACACGATATACGTGGGACTCTAACCCACAAGTATATGAGTTCTGACTTCAGACTTTCTAGAACTAGGCTCAGCTTCCGTGCCATCCGAGAATACTTGTACACCTCCAATCCGGGTTACGTCCCACGAGGGTAACTAGTATCCCCGCCATCTCGCCACTCCCAATGCACGGGCTCACCGTACTAGTCCTTAGAATATCTTAGGACGAGCTTTCCCGAAGGGTATGTGATTAGTACTATATTTCATGATCCAAGGGCCAACAACGGTACGGTCCTTAATTGACAAGTCGGAAACACTACATCAAGACTCCTTTCCCGATGCAAGTTACCCACCGATCTTACTTTCATTATCTAGCACCAGGATTCACATGTGATACCGACTTCCATCATTTCTGAAGTAACTCAGTTGAAAACCTATTTATTAAAGCAAGACTAAGCATACTAAGCATTTTCAAAATAAACTGGTATCAAGGATGATATACAAGTAATAAGGTAGGTAATGCATCAATTAGGGTTTCTCGCAACTCCTATTACTTAATGCATCAAAGCAAAAGCACAAATGGTAAAAGCTTTGAAATACAAGGTAGGGTTTGAATGTAACCGGGGCTTGCCTTGATCGAGAGCGTAGACGAAACCGGACTCGTCGACACTAGAACCACGAAACCCGACTCGAACTGGTTCCTCCTTCGGACTGGGGTCAACGGGATTCTCTTCGTTCACGTAATCTACACGATATTGATATGTTTCAACATGATGGAATATATAACATGATGCTCAACAGATGCATAAAGAAGATTAAAAACAAGCGCATACAATTAATTAAAGTGCCGAAGGTCATTAGGGTTGATGACCTAGGGTCTTCACTCAAATCCAAAGTCAAACAAATGATTAATATCTAGGGAAATTAAATCCTAAAACAAAAGTTGTCAAATTGATTTCAAAAATTTATTTTAAGTAGCTTATATCAAAAACGTGCACCAATAAATTTTCATGATTTTTGGATAAATAAATAAATTACTAAAAATCAAGGAAGACTCATTTTTTAATTAAAGGGGTAATTTTTGAACATATCAAAACTACTCAAAATGGGAATTTTGAATTTTTCCTAGATAGAGGACATCATAAGGAACACACACAAAAATTTTCAGAATTTTTGGGGCTACCTATGAATTACTATGAATTTCTAAAGAAAAAACACATTTTACGCAATAAAAGAAATGAAAAAGGAATTAGAAAAAGAAAAAGACCGATCAGGCCAAAACCGGCCTGGTTTGGCCCCACACCTGATGACAGCCCAGCCCACGATAGCGAGGCCCCGCCCAACATGGCCCGACCGAGGCGGGCCGACGGCGGCGCGGCGAGCTCGCGGCGATTCCTCGCCGGCGGCGGAGTCCTAAGCGACGCGGTTAGCACCTACGTGACCTACGTGATGTGGCACACCTCCTAAGCTAGAAGATGGGGGCGGCGGAGCATCGGCCACACCTCGCCGACGGCCATGGCGGCTCGCGGAGCGGCGGCGCGACGGGAAGGCTCATCGGAGCTTCCGGCGCGCTAGCATGTGCGCAAGGCGGTTCGCGACGCGGCGAGCGTGATGCGCGTGCCAATTGACGCAGCGCAAGGCCCTAACGGCCTCGGCCTTGCACGCGGCGGCGGCGGCAACGGCAAGCCGGCGGCGATACACGGCGGCCGGGTGCTACTACGCCCTAGAGGCCAAACAAAGGGCATGGATGGGTGCAGAGGCTCACCACGGGTTGGATGCGCGTGAAGATGGGGATGAAGGACGGTCGGAGGTGGAAGCTTGGCGGCGACAGGGTGCTCGGCGGCGAACGCCGATGGCACGGGCGGCGCCCCGGGATGACCTGTCCACCAAATCAAGAACCAAAGGGAGCACCGTGAGCGCAAGAGCAAGGGCGCGCGCTGGCGGCCGGCGGCGACCGGGCGGCATGGCCGCCATGGCCACGGCGACGAGGAACAGAGAGGGGAAAAAGGGAAGATGACGTCATCAACAGTGACAGCAGTAAAGTTTTGCAATTTACTCCAAAAATTTGAACTGTGCTCAAAAATTTCCAAAAAGCAACCCTGGCTAAAATTTCATGCTCTACAACTTTCTCAACTGGACCATTTTCAAAGTTTGAAAGGAAAATTGAATTTGAATCAATTTTTGAAAAGGGGACAAGAACCCTAGAATGAAATATTTGAAATTACTTTGGATTTTTCTAAAGAACTTGAAAACTCCAAAACTATGGAATACTCAACTTTTCAAACTGCACATTTTCTCCAAAAAGAGTTTTCCAAAATATGCATAGTTTTTGAATTATGATTTGAAATTCAAAGGGGGACAATTGTCGGAAAACCGTATTTTCAAATTTGTTTGAAATTCCTTTTGGAAACTTAAAAAACTTTGTTCACCAACATTGTAGGTCTCATCAAGCCCTACAATCTTGCTTTTGGACCAACCCCAAATTCTTTGTAGATTTTGAATTAGAGAAAAGGGGTAAAACGGAGTTTGTCGGAAATCGGGGTTTTGAAACGAAATCGAATTTGATCTAGCCGACACACCTCTAGACTATCAAAAGCAATAACAAGCATCATCTCAGGAGCACAATCAACCTAGAATATAAACTTATTTTAGTGGATGCATCTGAGGGTTAACCTAAACATGAATGCTTTGCAGCTAAAGATGATGACATGTCAGGTTTTAGGTAATATAACATCAGAGATGTTACAAACAGGAGGGGCAGTGTTTGGGTTGTGATAGGAAACAGTCAACATGCAGTGTTTAGAGTCCTTATGTTTTGCATACATCTCAATCAACTCTTGGTCATTGCACACTGGGATGTGAGCCTTACTATCCTTGCAAAAATAAAACATCCTGACAATATCACCATAGGATGGTGGACAAGTATCCGTAATCTCACCAATAACATCTCGCATAGTTCGATCTGTCCCCATCCACAACCTTTTCCAACTCATACCAAGGACCACGACAGTTGTGTGAAACAATCCTAATCTCTAGTGTGTAGGCACTTGTCATCGTCCATCCTACGGATGAACAAGAGGACGCAATCAATACTACGGCCGCAAGGAAGTAAATAGCAACAGATCAATCGAAGAACATCCCAACCAATCAAACAACTCTACAATCGGGCAACCAAACAGGGGAAGCAAGACTCACCCGACTGGATCGGGCCGCGCGCCCGCCCGCTTGTTCTCCGCCATGCGTGCCGCCTCTAGGCCATCCAGATCCACACGCTAAGCTCGGGAGCGTGCTCTTGGACCCCCCTTGTGCCCGGTCGCCGCCGCCCTTAGCGCCTCCGCCGCCACCAAAATCGCCGCTAGGGTTAGGGTGGGAGAGTGGAAGAGTGGGAGCGAGAGAGAAATGAGAGTGAGAGAAAAGAGGGGAGGAGAAGGGAGCCGGACGGCTCGACCTGACCACACTAGCCAAGGGCACGATAGACATTTCCGCACCCGGTCCCACTGTCGGGACGACAGCTTAACGTCGGAAATCAAACAGAAGGTGGACGGAAGGGCACAGGGGTAAAAAACGATTTGGTGTTGGAGCCAGAGGAGAGAATGAACTTTTGAGGGGCATCACAGACCGGAGCATTATTTATAAGGACACACAGGTAAAAGTCTCCTGGTTGCTTCGCTGCTGGTTATGGGTTGTGTGGGCTTGTGGCCCTTGTGGGCTTAGTTTTGGGCGTGAATTTTGAGCCCAATAACGGGTAACTTTCTTTTTTAATAAACGGCTCAAAATGATTCAAAAAAAATAATAAACGGCTCAAACTTGCTGCTAAAAAAATTACTCAAACGATTTTAATCTCCACTAAAAAATCATTTTCATTAAAAAAACTAAAAAGTAAAAACCCATTAGTCGTTGAATGAATTGAGAAAAATCGTTTATAACTGGTAACTATTTTACACAAAATCATTTTCCGGTAGCACAGCCTTTTAAAGTCGCTTTCCAGTAGTAAGACTTTTTAAAGTCGCTCAACCAGAGAACAATGATAGGTTATTTTCTAAAAACAGTAGCAGGAGACGATGTATATTTTTGTAATTTGCATTAAAAACTTTATTCGATGCTACTACTATTAGGATCGCCGTGTAAAATATTGCCACCATGTATAACCATATCTACTTGAAACATGCTTTTTTTTCTCTTACTCAAAAAATTGTATTGGTCTATAGACCATCATGATTCCCCAAAAGATTTACCGAACTTTTGCTATGTACTCGTCTATACACTATGCCTAAGTGCATATCAGAAACAATATACCTAGAAAAACAAAAGGACGACTTATAATTTAAACAAAGGGGTACTATTTAGTGATTGTTTCCCTCTTTTTCCAATTTAATATTTAAATCGAATGGAAATTTAAGAAAACCTGGATTTTTTTTATCCTTCCAATGGCACTATGGCCCTTGGTTCATTAACTCAAACTCAGTCCAATCGCGAGCACTTAGTTTTTTTACAAACTCGGGAGAGGGACGGACAAAAAATGGTACTGACCCGGGTCCCAACTCATACTCAAACTAGCAAGATCATGAGCGAAAAAATTGCACATTCTTGGGATTTTACAAATGCTAAAAATATTGAAATGATCATCTACTAGCTCTTTAATTTCCTTGAACACATTGCCGCCCACCGAGAGATCAAAAGCTTCAGTCTCAATCGCCTGCTTGAGTTCGACCGAATCAGTCTCAACGATCACACTTGAAATGCCAAAGTGGATGCCCTGCCATATATCTACGGGAAGTTACACACGAGCAATTTATAGCTAAATAAATAAAACTGAAGCGTTTTCCCCCATATATTTCATAACATTAACATCTTGACTGAAACAATAGCACTGTGGCATACATTTGGGCGAAACGGTCTTTAACTCGATCTAATCTAACTAGCATATCTGCAGATATAAAAAAAAATTATATATGGAGTACTGTCATGAGTCATGACATTTCCAACTGAACACATGGACAGGAGACCGGCTAGAACATCGCAACACAATAGTCTAACTTATGGTTCTAATCTCATCTCCCAGAATAATGCATGTATCACCTCCCTGTTTAAACAAGGCATCCTCCTATAATCCTAAGAAGTAGTATATACACAGAAATTGGAAATGGCAAATTGGCAATGCACAACATGGGAAATAACGCCCGGACAAAACACACAATTGCCTGAATCACAGTAAATATATGGCAACACAAGACATCATCTATGACAGCATGGACGAACTAGTAAGACTCTTATTTATCACACCTGCCTCCTAATTCGCCAAGGTAAAAATCGAGGAGGGCGACATGTTCCTTTCCCACGACATCTCTTTGCTTACAGTTTCCTCAAACAAGCGCTCCATGAGTGCTGGAGGTCAGAGGAGAAAACAGAACCAACATCAATTGTTGGTCAACCATCTTTGCTTGATGACTCATATATCACATCCATGTAGGTCTGCACTGTGGGCATGTCTAGGCCAGGGAACCTGTGATGGGCCTCAGGGCGGAACTCAATCTTGATGAATGGCCATTTCATGACCTGTGCAGCACTGCATTCTTCCTGCCCATCACCGATTGCACAGAAGCGGACATTTGGACCATCGAAGCGCTCCTTGATCCATTTGAAGCACTGCAGCTTACCCACTTCCCATGAGCTGTAAACTGCAAAACACAAGCAAACTGTTACTGCCAACTTCATGTATTTGTTTACAACCTCCCTCAAGGACTTTATGTATGGTCTGATACAAATAACGCAATTGGCAGATAGATTAGTAATGTTATTTGCCATGGACAACATTTTGTCAAACAGAGGAAGCCAGTATCACTAATCCAATTCAAGGCTTCTGAAGTGCCATATATAGAACAGAAAGTAAGTGCTTAAAGGGAAAATTGGAGACATTAGCATACCATTCTCAGACGAGACCACATCATCCAGGCGATACAGCAAACATTTGGCAAGGCTCGGAATCAGTGACCCTGATGTAACTATGCAGTTGATGCTTGAAGAGTTGGCAGTAGGCGCTGATGCTGATTTGCCCAATGCTTCTTCCAACAGCTTATGAGCTGCATAACAAGATAATAATGTTCAAGAATCTAATGATAAGAAAGGTAAGACTTATATTAACTGCAGATACTAGTACACAAATTTCAGTAAGTTTATGAAGCCAAGCTAAATCTACAGTTCAGTGAAAAGGCTATTGGGCTAACAAAGAGTGTCAGCAGAGACTTGGTATCAGTAGGGGAGGAAGCTGTGACCAAGGTAACAAGAGACAGCATGCGTGCAAGGATTACACTATTATAGAGCAATAGATATACTGAATTGGTGGTCATTTGTCAAGCATCAATTTAACTCTTAACACAATGAACCCCTCCATAGCAATCCAAGTACTTCACGTGTACAGACCAATGGGAAAAAACAGTGGATGCATTCTTCAGTTCGCTAATGAAAGCAACAATCTCAAGTAAGCTGGACACATATTGTAAAACAGATGAAGGCTATATTCATACTATATTATTATTATGTCATACCTATGGATGTCCTCGGTTGCAAGTTCTTATATAGCTTAGATAACAGCACATATTTAGTTTCATCAACAAAAGTTAACGACCTAATACTTTTCTCTACTAAATCTAATTAGAAAATCAGAATCACAGACAGCATTTTGGAAATTAAATATACCTATTGTCAATATTAAAAATAAATAAAAAAAATAAAAAAACTAGTTCAAATGAGAATACCTGAAGACAGCCAGCCATCAGTATATTTGTCAGTCAAACTGTACTGATCATTCCAGACTTTGACCATGTGTTGGTCCAGAATCTTTTCCAAACCCTGGAAGGACAAAAATAGCCTAATTTAGCAATCACAGACATCCCATTGATAAAAGTATTGTCACAAAAGCAATAGAATGACATAAGACAATACAAAAGCAGCAGAAAGGTTCTATCTGATAATAACATTCCTCTGAAAATATTTCCAGTACTGGATTTTTCAGATCCGAGTACTTACTGTTAATAACCTATTTTTTTCGAAAATCAAAACTTCCTCAAAGAAGGGCCTTTCAGCAATGCATGCTGCCCCAGTGAATTATGTGGAAGGGAACCTTCATATGTTTAGGAGATCAAGCTAGAAAGTTGGGCTGCCCCTAATACTGTAATCTACAAGATTGGCAGACTGTTTTGACATATTTCCTGGCATTCAACTTGATATAAGATTATACTCAAAACCCATTTGGCAGTGTAGCAACTCATAAGTATACAGACAAGTGCATATATATTACACAGAAAACAGACTCCTATTACCATAGGCACACATCTAATTAATTAGGATGTACATTTCACTCTCAAGAAATGAAATGAGTTACAGTAGTTCACTACAAGAGTGATCTGAGCACTACATCCCGTTATATATTTACAAGGTTCACTCTTGAATACATTCATAGAGTTCCTGTTGCAAGGTTGTCAAATAACTTTCCATATATCAAGTAGAATTGCAATAAAATGGACACCATAAAGAGAAAAATGGATTCCAAGCTGAATCATCTTATGAAGGAAACCCTTTAAAGAAAATTGTGAAATAAGATAATTATTGTGACAAACTGACACCTTTGCATATTTCTCTCCAATAGCACGATGCCTGTAAGAAAGCTTCTTTTTGTTTGAATCATCATAGGGTGAACTAAAACAGTCTGCCTCAAAATCATATGAGGTCAAGTCTCTCCCATCATCATATTCATTCAAAGCATTGAGATAGGGTTCGTTGTAGTTCTCAATCTGCATTAGTGCGAAAATTAAAAGGTCAGTTGAAAAAAATAAAGTGATGAGCATAAAAAGGAGAAACAGCATGTCCAAAAAAATAAGCAGCTAAATGACTTATGCAGAACATTGAAGGAAACAATAGGTAGTAAGTTAGTAACTGAGCAGGAAGTTAGATGAATGATGTGAAGTACAATGTCATGGAAAATTTCATCTACATCTACAGGAAAAATGAAAATAGCTTTCAAAGAGACAATCCTAACAAATTTGTGTAGGATTTTGATATGTAGTTCTGGAAAATATAAATGGCATACCATTTGTTTATGATCTAGTAGGTAGTTAGCATGTATGGCAGTACCAAGTTTAGTTGCTAACTGACCTCCTCATAAAAGAAGTGCTCGTCACAGAGTTCAAGAATGAGATTCTCCCATCGCTTCCCTATTTCAGTACTTTTCTCATGATCCTTGAGACCGTCAAAAGCCCCAGCATATGAGCCATCCAGAAGTGACTTGAGCAAAATGAGTGTCTCATCCATGTCCCATACATACACGTTCACAGGCTGCTCCGTCACACCATCAGTTGAAGCTTGGCCGGTAGCCAAAGCAGGAACAGCCTTGTCCATTTCGCCCCTGTTATAAGACCAGACACGTCATGCTGGAATCCAAATTACCTAAAATCACATTATTTCAATTTAGGATACCATGAAATTGTGCCCCTGATGGTTACAAACTTACTATTTGTGCACAACATATTATTGCCAGAACATGATATGAGGTGGCATATCTGATAACGGAACTCCAAAAGAAAAAGCAATACACAAACCAACCAAAATCAAGGAGCCTCTACTTGTCGACAATAACTCGTTCTTAGACATGACAAGACCCGCCTAATACGACAGCATGATAAATGGGCTTCCCTGAGAGATACTAACTGATCTGGTCAGCAACCGTGTGCTCCTGACAGATACAGAAGCTACTATTTGTGCAAAGCATATTATTGCAAGAACATGAATCGGCATATCTGATCCTGAAACTCCAAAACAAAAAAGCGATACACGAACCCGACAAAAATCAGGAAGGGGCACTTTAACCGTCGAAACATAAGGATGATTCATTTGTCGGCCTAATTCGACAGCATGATAGATTGGATTCGCTGACAGTTACTAACTGATCCGGTATACGGAATCCCTCCACCAAATAGGCCGAGGTCGCGTGTGGACTGATCGCTTCCTTCCATACCCCCAATTGTTCGTTCTACTCCACATGTCACCACTGAAACATCTGCAGCTGGTTGTGACGCCTCAGATGCCATGGCTGACTGAGAAGTAGACTGTCTGAGACCCGGGCACAGATCAATTAATGTCCACACGATGATTTTTTGCGGAAGAATCTTAGTCAGTAGCCATAATGATACATGTATATACTTGTAATCAGGTGAGATCCAAATACAAATAACTAAATACAAGCTTTGCATTAGGGTTTGGGCGCTCAGTTTCGCACAGCAGGAAAGGAAGAGAAGGGGTGGGCATACCCTGATGCGTGCTCGTCGCGGGTGAAGTGCCCGAGGACGACCTGGCGACGGGCCCGACGAAGACCTGGACACCTGGCGCCGGGCGGCGGCAGAGCTCGCCCAGTCGTCGCCGCCGTCAGCAGCAAAAGCGGAGGGAGAGAGATCGCTGGCCCAGTCCTCGCGGCGAGGCCGGCGGTGATGAGATGCGGCGGAGTGACTGAGGGGGAGGTGCGAAATCGGGCGAGAAATCAGCGAGGGATGGGGATTGGGGAGGACGAAGATGAACTGCTGACGACAAAGCCAGTTCGTTGCTTTGGAATTGGAACAAAACTTTTTTTTTCTTCTTTTGGTTCTCGGTGAAAGATCCAAAAATTGCCTCGCGAATTCACCACCCCTTTTCACTCAGCTTTGCACGTACCGTACCGGAATACAAGAAAGGTCTAGCTGGCGATGGTGACTAGCTTGCCACATCATCGAGAATCCATCCAAAGGTCTCAAAGCTCCTTTCGCAAATATTTTTGTTACAAGCGCATAAAGGAAAGTCCCATGTAGGAGTAGTAGATTGCTTTTCACGCCCTATTCTTCGATCCCATTTTATTAAAATTATAAAACCACAACGTGTCAGCATGAGTCAGTGGTTGTATTCGCCTAAATCCGCTAATTTGGTCCTGTGTTTGAAGTGGGAAATCGATCCCCGTGCTTGAGCAATGTGTCTCTCTCCTCAATTATGTGATTATTATCTGTTGTATTTTGGCGGTTTAGAAGACAGACTCTCTCACCTTGATTTAGAAATATTTACAAATTTGTAATGGTAGAGGTATGATTAGTTAGATTGTAGTTTTATGGGTTTCTTTGATTCATTCGTGAGCAAAGAGAAGATATCGTGAGCTATGAGGTATAAGAGAGCTGAAAGTATAATTTGGTTATAGCAGTCGTGGAACTATAAATTTATATGAAGACATATGAGGAATTCTTTACGAGGGATACTATTTAGTAAGAATTATACGAATGTTTATGAAGACGGATGTCAATGAGGAATTCCTCGTTGAGGAATACTTCCACACATCCCCGCCCCCATCCCCACGGAGAAACTCCCCGCCGCCCGCGTCCCCCATGAATACTCATTGGAAACTTTTTCTTCATTCCCGTCCACAAGGGCAATTTACATCCAGGGAACGTGTCCCGTTACAAATGCAATATCAGGACAATGAAAGCAAATTTGTAGTGTCAAATCAATATAATTGAACATATACTTAGACCATATGTCGAGCTTTTGGTAGAATTTGAACATGTCAAGAGACTAATTTAGAGTAAGACAAGTTCACGACGAACAATCATGAGGGATGGTTCCTCATCCTCATCCTCCAACGGAGACATTCCCACTAAGAATTGGGAACGGGCCCCATTACCATGTCTACCCGGAGACCATTTATATGCTAAAAGACAAAGTTGTTCAAGTAAAAACCCATTTTAGAAAAGGTAGAACTATAGATTTGGTAAGAATGTTATGTAATGTCTTTGAAGACGGATGTCAACAGCCCGTCGAGGATATTTCCTTGTCCCCGTCCTTGTAGGGAGAAAAATTCAAACACTCGTGGGAACTTTTTCTCGAGGGGATCAAGTTATTACAAGATGCAATATTTGGAGAACAAAAGCAA
Organism: Themeda triandra; assembly: GCA_018135685.1. Classification (NCBI taxonomy): domain Eukaryota; kingdom Viridiplantae; phylum Streptophyta; class Magnoliopsida; order Poales; family Poaceae; genus Themeda; species Themeda triandra. Next base: position 208,960 of record JAENPR010001086.1, read on the forward strand.
ATTCATAGTGTCAAATCAATATAATCGAACAGGTAAAGTTTCATATTACAACAGACAGCACTTTATCAGAGTTAAATTTGCTATTTGTACTAGACTATACGTTGACAAAAAAAAACAACGAAAGCAACTACAAACGTACTGTACGTACTATACTTGATTACTTGCAGCACGCGAGATGATGCATAGCTAGCTAGCTAAAACAACAGCAGCCCGTCGGGTACGCTTGTCTCGTACACTCGCGGCGGCAAAGTGCACACAAGACAGACGACAGAGCCGCATGTCTTAGACGTGCCCACGTTTTTTTTTTTTTTTTTTTTTTTTTTTTTTTTTTTTTTTTTTTTTGAGAAACCTCAGATTTGCCCACGTGCAGTGTATCCTCTTGCAACATTTTGCTTCGATCCACAAGGCCACAGGCCCACAGCATTGTAATCGCGGCACAACGGCCCTGGGCTTGAAATGCGTGTGCCACCGTCTCCACTGCAACTGAGAAACTCTTTTTTCGAAAGAACTGAGAAACAATGTCACCCCGTTTCATTCATTATTACATCAACAACCAAGTGTCAAGCGGCACAAGAAGCATCATCGTACATTGATTTTCAGTCATGGAGACTGCACAAGGAAACAACACTTGCGAGCTCCGTGGCTCCAGATAAATCAGTCGCCGTCCCCTGTTATGTCACCAATGTAGCTCCAACATTACAATCTAAACGGTTAAGCTGTATTACTCAACACTCCATTGCTATATATTAAAAAACTATTTACAGGCACGTAAACACTTCTGGACACCAATGAATTGTGCTTTCATGCCCTTCATATCCTGAGCTCTGCAAGAAATACTGCAACTAGTTCTATCGAACTGAACGTCTGCAGATAAATCAATCCTTCACAACCTAATCTAATGTATTGAGCAACATTATGCATGTAGTGTTGCTAGATTCGTCCAATGATCTTAAACAATTCCAAAAGCAACACTATCCAGGTTGTCTTGCTTTCAACTCTATGTCCACCGATCTTGATCTCAGTCACCAGGCCTCTAGTCTTTTCTTCTCTTCATTAATCTTCTGTATTCATTCCCAGAAATTACCTTTTTTCACCTTCCCTAGTAACTGGACCAGCTTCAGTAGCAGAACCGCAAGAATGGCATAGAACCACCACCATCAGGCCTCATTTATGGAATTATTTGATTATTCGATCTGATTCCAAATTCCAGCGCACAATGTCTTGACCACTGTAACGCCTTTGACAGTCATCATCCGGAGCTGCTATTTTCTTTTGATGACAAGCTATCAAGCACATCACTTCCTCTGTAGTTCGTCACACCAGGATCGGGGGTAAACGACTGCTGATTGTTCAGAGCACACACTGACGTCGAGGAACTTTTGTCAGTGGCAGCACCCCAGACATCAAAGTCTGTATTTTCCAGGAAACCATCAGAGGCGATCCTTGCATCTCGGAATGGTCCAATGCATTTTCCCTTTGCAAACTTAATGCAAGCCTCCTTTGCTGCCTCGAGACAAGCAACCATCTCACGCTCTTCACATCTCTCTCTTTCTTCGTAGTCAGTCGGGGCAGCTACAAATAAGCCTTTCCACCAGGGAGGCTTGCATTTGCGTGATGCGGTGATTGAGCACCCTGATCGTGCACCAGCCTGCAAAGATATGTATCTGTGTCATGCTATTGCATTTTGAGGGAGGGAAAGGAACTCTTATGAAACAGAATCTAGTAATAAGTACACTACAACAAATTAAAGCTTGTGTCAAATGTGAATGATATGTGCAACACAAATGAAATATGGTAAGCTCAGCCTTTCAGTGAGCAGCAAGTAACGTAACAGGAAATACAATCATGTCCATATTCCAAGGCAGCCAACTAGATTTGAGAGAAATTAAAATTTACTTCTCAGACCATTTATTGACGTGCATATAGCTCTTATAAAAAGCAACAGTAAGCCATGAAATTTGACAAAATTTCCTCCCTGCTTTTCGTTAAGCTACAGCTAGACATGAAATTCAAAAACACTAGGTAACAAAATCCTTTTTTAAAAAAAAATAAAGGCTGATATTGTACAAAAGAAAGCTAAATCCCATACAATGAGTTCCTTTTTTCTCGAACATGCAGGAGAGTTGCATATCATTATACTAAGAGAACACACAATGAGCTGTAGCAGCAAAATATGTTTCACATGTCAATCATAAATTCTCCGATTTAGCCGTGATGTTATATTCGATGACAATATCAATTCAAGAAGCAGATTTGCCATGTGTACTGTAGAGCAATGTCAACCACAACAACTAAAGCTAAGTAGCCATGAGCTGGTTTGCTCTCTTTACTGTATGCAGCTGCTATACTTATTGATTGGCAGAACTTGAGCCAGGCAATTCGGCCAGCTGCAATGATAAATAAATAAAAAAACCTTGCACCTCAAGTAGGAGATAATAAGGAACAGAAAAGAAGAAAATAAATTGAAGTGAAAATAATTGAGAAGATATAGTGAATAACAGAAAACAAAACTTAACAGATTAAGAAATACAATATTTTTTTTGTGTGTACAGGAGAAGTATAATATAGATTCTAGTAAATGTTGTGGAAAAATTGTAAGGAGGCTGTTTTCCAAGAAGACAAAGCACCAGAGTTTGAATAAAATAATAAGCCAACTAATCACTGTCAGATAAGAATTATTGTTAGTTGGTTCAATGTGTAAAAGCATCTACAGATGGGATAAACTGAAAACTACATTGGGAGAAAGCAGAAACAATAGGGGGCATGGAAGGAAAAAAAGTCAATCAGAATAAGCTCAAGCACTCAACTGGTCTATATTTACTGACTCCATAACTGGCATTCCACAAAGGAAACATCAAAACGTAAAAAATCACAGGTGAAATATAGACCGATGTTATGAAAAACTTAAAACTCCAACCACTGAACCTCAGATGTAGGAGATTGTTTCCTCTCAACTGGAAATCTGGGACAAACAGAAAACCACATTGAAAGAGAGACACAAATTTCATAGTGAACGAAAACAAACATAAATAGAGCATTGAAGGACAAAAACCAGCCTATCTGAATAAGCTCAAGTCACCAACTAGCCTTCTTTAACTGATTTGAGAACTGCATTCCAGAAAGAACACATGATCCCAAAGTACAAAAGCCACAAGCAAAACAAACGAGAACCATAGTCCAATGTAATGGGCATTGTCAACCCCACCCACTCAATTCCAATAGCCAGGAGCTGGTTTGACCGCTTTGATGTCTAATATCATGCGGAAAAATCACTAAATCCTGTAAAATATGCTCTTAGTGAACTGTACTTCCAACATGTGACATGTCAATCACTCTGTTTGAGCCTTGACACCAATAAATTATATTAGATGCAGATATCAATACAAGTGGATTTGAAATGTGTACTGTGGAGCAGTGTCAACCACAACAACTAAAGTTAAGTAGCCATGAGCTGGCTTGCCCTCTTTAATGTATGCAGCTGTTATACTTACTGACTGGCAGAACTTAAGCCAGGCAACTCGGCCAGCTGTAATGGTAAATCAAATCTTTTACACTTTAGGTACGAGAGAACAAGAGGAAAAAAAAAAAACAGAAGGGAGAGGTGCTCTGTCTCAGCGATGAAATCAACGATCAATAGCATTTGAGACAGAGCATAAGTAAAAATAGATTTTCACTAGAAGAAGAGAGCATGAGTTGCACATCCTTGGGAAGCTACATTGAAGAATAAGAGAAAACATAATAACTCAGCTGATTAAAAGTTACACCTTTTTTTGTGAGTAGAACCATTTATAGTGTATTATTATAGTTCAGGTTGTGGAAGAAAGTGTAGGGGAGGCTGTTTTACCCAAAATACAGAGTAGCATCCAGTTAATCAGCCAACAACTAATCATTGTCAGACAAAGTCGAGTGTGGTTTGGCTCAGTGTGCAAAAGCATGATAGTTAAGATAGCTGGGATAAAGTAAAAACTACATTGACAGAAAGCAAATACAAATTGGGCATGGAAGGACAAAAATCCGTCCACCTGAATAAGTGCACTCAACTAATCTACGCTTACTGCTTCCATAACTGACATTCCACAAAGAAAGCATTACAAAGTACAAACCACAAGTGAAGCATAGCCCAATGTTACATAAGTACATAACAGTGTCAATCCTGACCACTAAACTCCAGATGCCAGGACGTGGTTCTGTTCTCTTCGACATCTGCTTTGCCAACACAGATACGACCGAGGAGGGGAGACGGGGTAGTGAGGAGCCAGGGCAGATTACCTCGCACTGGGAGACGAGGCTGGCCTCGGCGCCCTCCCAGGCGGATCGCCAGCTGGCGGCGTCGCGGAAGGCGAGTACGACGGGGGCTCGCCGGAGGCCGGGGACGGGACGGGCGCGCGGAGGAGAGGGAGAGGCGGGTCGAAGCGCACCACGGTGGCCGCGGCGGAATAATCTTCCGCCGAGTCGTCGGCGCTGCCCGCGGAGGCCATCTCGGGAATCGCCGCCTGGCGCCGGCGCCGGCGGCGGGAGGCCCCTGCTGGCTATGCTTTGGGAAGTCCCTTGGATTGGGCCTGGGAGGTGGTATTCCTATTCCTAGGGTCTGTTTTGTTGGGCTCTATCGGGCCCTGGCGGCCTGCTTTGAAAAAGTCCACTTTTTCTCTTTTATTAATTTTACGAACGAAAGTCTTTCCTGAACCGCAAAACTGACAAAAAAAAAACCTCCCTCTATTTTCTTCGAAAGTAGAAATGCCCATTCTCCGGAATGAAATTTATATCTCCAAAGATTTGAGGGAATGAAATGTCCCGGCTATTTCTTCCAAAGAAGTTCTTGCAGAAACCATCCTCCGGGCACATTCCATTCCATAATAATAGGAACCTAACCAACCGGCACGTCAAGTTTGATTTTTCACTTTGACAACAGCATCCAAAGTACGACGTACTCAGTAGTATACTATTACATAGTATACTATACCGTTGAGCACATGAAAAGATAATAAATCAGCTGATCCGATGGGGCCATATAATGAAAAACGCGTTGAAATATGTCGTCTCAAAAAAAGATGGGGCCATATAATGCGCAGCGAGACACAATCCTGGACACGCAGGCACTGAGCGCAGTTCCTTTTCGTTGCAGCCAGCCAGCTAGCGCATCGGCATCGGCGGCACGGCGGCGGTGACTGGTGAGGGGCCGGTGCGCGTGGCGGAGCTAGCTTGCGATATGGACCGGAAGTCGGAGCTGCACGGCTGCACGTGCAACGCCACGCGTATCATTAGGCGGCGCGCGGCCGGCCGGCCGGCGTCAACGTCATGGGTCGCCGGCCAGAGAACTCGCTGGCATGGCCGTGGCCGGTGGACGTGGGGGCTGCCATTAATCCCACTACTGGCCACTGCCACCCAATGTCAGCGCATGCATAAAGTAACTGCATTAATTAACGTGGAGACAGCCCAATCCTAGGCCTTGTTTAGTTCAGAATTTCTTCCAAATTTCACTACGCAGTGCCAAGATTCCCCATCACATCAAAACGCTTACGCATGTCAAAAAGTCTAAATACAGCATTTAAAATCAAAAAAAATCCGTTTTCATTTATGCTTTTGGAGACGAATCTTTTGAGTCTAATTAATCAATATTTGCACAATATTTCACAAATACAAACGAAATTCTTCATAATAATCTTATTCATGCAATTAATCGGCACCGAATTTGGCATCTTCAAATTCGGAATCTAAACAAGGCCCTAGTCGACGTTAGCCTTGCTCCTGATGACTGATGAAGGAATACTCATCTGCCTCTGAATTTGTCCTAAATCAAAATTTTATAAATGACTAATAATTTTATAAAAAAGATAATATTTATTATATAAAACAATATGAAACATATTACCTTTTTTTGTGTCATGGATTTTTTAGTAATCTTTTTGTGTAAATGTGGTCAAATTTAATAAAGTTTGATTTATGACAGCTCTAGAAATGGACTTATCTAATGATGCTATAATTCTATTATCCAAGAATACTATTTTTTTACATAAGGAAACAAAGTTCTACTCCTCAGTCCTCAACACCCTTTGTCTAAGCTAATTGGCAGTGAAGAAAAACACGCCGTCACCACTTTGACCATAGAAATGTTTTCAGTTTTTGTGCATGTATAAGCACAACATTCAACAGTCAACACGCAGTCTAGAAAAATTTAGAATAGAACAATGGATTCATTTGTTTGAAATGTCCACATATGCACGTACATGATCATGTTCTAGATGTACAGACTATGAATGAAATGAATTCTTTGATTTGATTATGGGGAGGTCAAATTCTCGAGTGACTAAGTCAGTACTGTAGCATTGTATTTTGTTATTACTAGTACATTACACAGATAGCCAATTTTTTTTTTAAAAAATGTCAATTCTTCGACGTCACACCGTCGACCAGTTCAGAGTTCAGACTACAAACTCCGTTCCAGCCGGGCTCGCCACACGGCACGTATACAAAAATGAAGCCGAGACCGAAACCAAAAACTCGCGCGAGGACACAGGCCTCCCGCTGTGCGGCGCCATGCAGCGGCGGCGACCAGGAGCAGTGCACCGGCGCCCTTTCCTGCCGCGGGCAGCGGCGGCGGCAGTCTCGATCCACGTCCTCCTCCTCCTCAGCGCCGTGTCCACCGCTAGCGCCGACGACGCGGCGGCGGGCACGCCGGCGATCCTGGACACGGTGTGCGCGGCGACGCAGGCGGCGGACCCGGAGGCGTTCGACGTGAGCTTCGTGACCACCCTCGAGATGATCTACCAGAACGTGACGCGGTCCGGGTTCGGCGCGGCGGGGTCCGGCGAGGGCGCCAACACGGTCTACGGCCTCGGGCAGTGCGTGAGCTACCTGTCCCCGACCGACTGCCAGCTCTGCTACGCGCAGAGCCGCGTGAAGCTGCCGCACTGCCTCCCCGCCGACGGCGGCCGGATCTACTTCGACGGGTGCTTCCTCCGCTACGGCGCGGATAACTTCACCGCGACCGCCACCGACGCCAGCGACACCGCGGTCTGCTCCAACGCCAGCACCACCACCGCCGCTGGGGCGGCCGGGACCGGGTTCGCGGCCGCGGCAGCCGCGCTGGTACGGAACGTCACGGCGGCCGCGCCGGGCGCCAAGGACTACTACTACGCGGCGTCGTCGGCGTCGGCGGCTTCGGCGGCGGCGTTGCCATCCGGCGCGCTCGACGGCGTACGCCGCGGCGCAGTGCTGGAGGTCGCTCAACGCCAGCGCGTGCGCCGCGCGCGTGGCCAGCGCGCGACAGGGTCCGCGAGTGCCTCCCCGCCGCGCCCGAGGGGTACGGCCTCAACGCCGGCTGTGTCGTCAGGTACTCCACGCGGCCGTTCTACCTGCCGTCCAGCACCGCCGCCGGCGGCGGATCGTCTGGAGGGCGGCGCATTGCTGTCATCGTGGTGGCTTCGGTGTTCTCGGCACTGGCGGTGACGGGCATAGCGTTCATCTGGACACGAATGAGGTCCAGATCAAGAGACGGTGATCTCCTCCACGACGACATGGACGGCGGGTCCGGCGAGATGGTCCGCGCGATCGCGGCGTCGCAGCTGGGGTTCAGGTACGCTGAGCTGCGGGCGGCGACGGACGAGTTCAGCCAGCGGAACAAGCTCGGGCAGGGCGGGTACGGGTCCGTACAGGGGCGTGCTGGCCGACGGCCGGGAGGTGGCGGTGAAGCGCCTCTTCGTCCACACCCGGCAGTGGGCGGAGCAGTTCTTCAACGAGGTGAGGCTGGTGAGCCAGGTGCAGCACAAGAACCTGGCCAAGCTGCTGATGCAGCGTCGACGGGCCCGGAGAGCCTCCTCGTCTACGAGTACCTCTGCAACACCAGCCTCGACCACTACCTCTTCGACGCGTTCAAGAAGACGGCGCTGGACTGGGAGAGGAGGTTCGAGATCGTGGTGGGCACGGCGGGAGGGGCTCGTACCTGCACTCAGCTTCGGAGGTGAGGATCATACACGGGACATCAAGGCCAGCAACATCCTGCTGGACGAGGTTCAGGCCAAAGATCGCCGACTTCGGCCTCGCCAGGAACTTCATGGAGGATCAGGAGCCATCTCAGCACCGGCCTCGCCGGGACCTTGTGAGTCCGATATGATCCAACCAATTCCATGACTGAATCAATCGTCATAAAAGTTCATCTCTTCCTGACTGGAAGAAACTATCCAATGTCATGTCTGAATCATCCAATTTTGTGCACAGTGGATACATGGCTCCAGAGTACATCGTCCACGGGCAGCTCACCGAGAAGGCCGACATCTACAGCTACGGCGTGCTAGTCCTCGAGATTGTCACCGGCCGGAAGAGCCACAACTCGGTGGCGTCGTCGGCAGAAGGCCTCTCACCATGGCACTGGTATGCCACATATGCATCATTTCACACCACACCTATTTTCAGTTTTCAGACATGTTGTTGTCACTGTATCATTTCAGAAATTCAGATAGGAAAAAAAAAATCCTAACAGATACAACTAAAGGTACCAGTACTACTACTGTTTCTCTTCAGATATGGAGGCACTACAACGCTGGCACTCTGATGGAGCTTCTGGACCCAAACCTCCGGGATCAGTGCATCGGAGGGAGGACGCCCTCCGGGTGTTCCACGTCGGCCTGCTCTGCGCGCAGGCGTCGCCGAACCTCCGGCCGCCGATGTGGAAGGTGGTGGAGATGCTGGAGCGGCAGGGACCACAGGGAGCTTCCCGGCCCACGCAGCCGCCGTTCATCAACGTCAAGGGGTCCAAAACGCCAAGAGCGACGGGACCTCCGGGTCAGGGTCGCTCCTCTCCAGTCTGGGACAAGTCGCCGTTCTCGCTGAACCAGCTCTCAGTCAGTGGGGTTGAGGCCAGGTAAAAAAAAGGGAAGGTGTGGAGCTGTGGATGGCGTTGTGTTAGTTGTAATTAGCATTTGAAATTGTAGAAGTAGATGATAAGTTTGACTTTGATTTTTGTCCGTGGAGATGTTTTGTTGATCTGATAACGTACCCTGATGGCTATGTGCAAGTCTTCGGAAGAAAGTCTCCTGTTTTGTAAGTAAAACATGCAGAAAATGTTGATCAACCTTTAGTATTCTGCAAACATTCAGAGCAGTACAACTAGTCTTGTGGAACATTGTTGCGAGGAATTGCCTGTGTAGGTACATAGTATAATTGTGCACACTTGAAAGAAACTTAGTATGAAGATTAATCCTAAAACTAGAAGGTGAAATACAAGTAGGCAATAAATAGGCCATATCTCTTCTTAAAGAAAAAAACGCCTGTAATTTTCCATGTACCATTCACCTAGACAGTTCCAGACATCTCCATCTTAGATGAAAAAAGTCACAAGAATCCACACAGATTTTTGAGCGTAAATGCCACCATCTGATGAATACATAAACCAAGTGAGAAGCTGGAGCAGTAATGAAGCCCGGTTTCGGTTTGGGAAAGTCAAGCCCACAGATAAGCTGAGAGAGAAACCAAGACTTGCTACTTGGGCGCTAGAATTGGTCCAGATGGACTGGCAGTGGAGTTGAGAGCTGAATGAAACAGCAGTTTCTCCGGTCAGTTCAGACAGAGATTTGTGCAGGTTCGCGGGCCATGGTTTAAAAGAACAGAAAATAGGCTTAAAAAGTAGGGTTTTGGGAAAAGCAAACTGTGGGTCTAAAATTCCTTTTGGTTAGCAGCTTTGGCTTCTAAACACTACCTCACGTTACTGGAGCTAGAGGGAGCCAGGCGCCGCTGGGCGGAGCGGCCTTGCCGGCACCGTCGTCGGGAGTGGCCTCACCGGGCGCCGCCGTGAGCCGGGTGAGGGAGGGCGCCGCCGGAGCCGGGTGGGAGGGAGGGAGGTGTCACGGAGCCGGGAGTGAGGGAGGCGCCGCGCTCGAGGAAACACTCGTCGATCCGGAGGACGGAGCCTGAGAAAAATAGAAGGAGAAAAACGATTCGCTTCATAACCAGCTAGAGGGTGAATTATTTCACCTAGTGCCTGGGCCGGGTGAAAGTCGGGCCGCTAGTTCAGGACGCGCAAAGTTCCTATTGCAGAAAAGTTTTTAGTTTTTTGATGCTTTGTTGAGCTCTTTGGCGTGACAAAACAGCCTAAAAGTTCCCCAACCAAACACACCCTTAGATTTCAGAGCCTGCAGCTGCTGCCTCGAACTGGAATGCTGAACTTCTGACTGTGCGATCCGTTCAGGTCGTTGTCGAATTGTTCATAGCGAGTTTGTCAAGATTTGCTGCTGCCTACTGAGGAGGAGTGATGGGCCAGCAGCCAGATGGCTTGGCTAGTTTGTCAAGCGAATGAATATTGATGAGGAAGCTGGCTAGCTGTTAGCGCCGGTTCGCCGCCGCCAGATGGAGACGGTTCAACAACTCGCAATCGCATCAGTGCTCGTTGGAACTGAAGACTGGACGCAGCAGGCGTACTGCTTCACGCCATCTTTCAGGCGAGCGTGTAGGGCTACGCAAAATTTCATGAACAGAACAGAGGACGGGCTTGTTCAGACTGTCAGTGTAACAGTCTAGAGCTCTGTGTTTGCACAATCACACGAGAAACTAGATCAGATCTTTATTTATCACAAAGTATAAAAGGTATTGATCTTGAACTTGAGGTTTTGCAGCAAAGAACCTATAAAATGCTAAAAGAGAAAAAAATTCTAGCGTTGCACCATGTTCGATCTGGGATTTTTTGTAAACAGAAAGTGCTCCTTTTTTTTTTTTTTTAATCCTGCCTTCTGTTTCGTGTTCCTGGGCTTCTAAAAGCATAGCCCAGCTACTCGGTCCATAAAATACGACAAGGTTAGGGCCGGACAATGTAGCCCAGCGCCTCAGCAACATGGACATTTTTTAAATTATTGCCAAAAATAATTTCTCAATTTTTTTTTTTTAAAAAAACTACTCACGCCTCCGCTTGGAACCAGCGGGAAGTACTTACCAACGGTTGAATTTACTTTTCTCTGTCACATCATCTTAAAAAAATCATAACTTTAATATTTGAACTCTGATTGAAGATAAAAAGTTTATACGAAAGGTGTAGAGAAAAACATCTACAACTTTATAATTTATGAAAATTTCATTGGAAGTTGTTTTGATACCGAAAAAAAAATTGATACAAGATCAGTTCTAGATTTGTAAATCTAAACATTATATCAACCATTTTGGTATCAAGATATATAGCTAAAAACGAAAATGTTGTGAACCGTATGGTTTATCTATTTCATTGTTCAATATACAGTTTTTATATAAATTGGATTGGATACAACTAGAATATAACCTTAGGTTATGAGAAGAAAAACATTAACCAACATGCATTTGGAACTTAATAACGGATAAATAAATAAATAAAATCATCATACAAATTAAAATTGTTTGTCAAGAAAAAAAAAAGAAAAAAGTTGAATGCAGCCAAGTTGATTTTTTGGTTTGTTGGAGTGTCAATGCTTGAAGGATCCGTGGTCTGGAGTATGGTGGAGATGAAGGTGATGAAGGCGACGAACTCGGCGACGACGTAATTCATGGCACGGTGAAGTAGCTGCGCTGCACGTCGGCCCACATCATGAAGAGCGGGTGCTGGCTCCGCTCCCGGAGCTTGTGCAGCGTCACGCCCAGGTAGCTCTTCTCTCCAGCTCCGCCGCCGCCTCGCTCGCCGCGCCGACGCGCTTGAAGAAGCGCGCCACGTCCTCCTTGCTCGCCCCCGGCCGACGTCGCCACCACCTCCGCCGCCACCAGCACCCCGGCGTCCTCCGGCGACTGCACCAGCTTCGCCATGAGCCACACGTACGCCGACACGTCGCCGGCGCGCTGGTCCGCC